>JAEMOT010000968.1:56730-89846 GCA_019297695.1 Apostasia ramifera
ATCCTATTTAAAATTTCAAATTAGGGTGCCGAATTTAAATCCACATGACTATAATTTTTAATTGAAGTAAGAAAATTAATGTGTTTATAGTAAAAAATAAAAATATATATTAGAATTTAAATATTAATGAATTTATGCATTTTAATTTACATATAATATTATAAAATATATGAAATATATGAAATATGTGAAATGTGTAAAATTTAAATGAATATGGTGTGATAGTGGTAATATTTACGAATTGATGGTGAAATGTGTAATTTCGTGTAAATTTCATGTCCTGTATGTAAAAACTCCTTAAAATTTATGTAGGATATAAAATAAAGTTGATTTAACATTCACTTATTTGACTGATTTATTTTTCGGATTATAATACTACTTGGTTGGCTTGATTTTATAATTCAAAATCAAACCCAATCCCTTTTCTAATTTGGTTAACTAAACCGACTAAATCAATCAAAAGCACGCTTTTATTTGTGGGTATCGAGACTCTCCCTATTCATAGGTTCGAGATCCGCACTTATCAAATAAAAGATTTGAATGATCAAATTTGCAATTAGTTGGTAGAATCTATAAGTATTCAAATCATTGATTTGAAAAAAATTAAAACTCCAATTGCAATAACCTGTGGATAAAGTGCAAAGCTAGAAGAAGAGAATGACTGTAGCTAAAAAGTACGACTCTTGACAGATTTCTACGCTGAATTATGAATAATAATAAGAGTAAAAGAATAAATCATATTACATTAGAAAGGAATGAGAGTTCTTGAGCTAAGTAACATGATTCTAAATAGTTAAAGTGTTTTTTGGAACAGAATCATGAGGTTAATGATGAAAAACTCTATAGTTAATTGTATTTAAGTTGGAATAGTTTTGTGATAAGGATCTCTCAGGAAGTACTCAAATCTCGTAGTTTTTTAAAATCAAAATAGATAATAATTTTATATTTGAATTACGAGATATTATACTAACTGATTATGATACTTCACAAAGGCTGAATTTCTTGATCAATGAAGAAAAATATTATTATTTCTATCTATTAAAAAATATCAAAGCTGACGATTGACTTATTCCTTACTAGAAAGAATCATAGAAAAATTTTTATATTGCGGATTGTTATTTCTCAATGACTAATTTCATCTCACATTCTGTTTTATCAAATTATTATTGTTAAAGGAAAAATGTATCACAATAGGTTGACATTACATGTAGTAGTTTAAAGCTAATTCGTCTATAAACTCTCGAATGACATTCTCAAGCAACCCAAAGGGTTTAGTTGAACTGGGTTGTAAAGTCAAATAACCAAGGATCAGTTAAATAATATTAGTCGAACAAAGTACCCAAATAAGTTCCTAGACGAACACTCCTATAAGTCAGTTTATAGATCATTCTTCTATTATACGAACTCTAAGCTGTGAGTTGAGAAGAGATGATCACCATTAAGATATGGTTTGACTATAAGCATGAATAAACCATATAACTACTTTTGTTACAGGATCACAACAACATTAATAAAATTCATTTAATTCACAAGTCACCATCTGCCCTCCCTCTGATGAGAGGACTTTTTGATCTAAGGTGTTACAATACGAAAAGACTGTTCGACGTCTGTTCCGCTCTTTGTCTTCTACCGACCTGCATTATTCGCCAGCAATGTTTACCTTCCGAATGATGAAGTTGATTCACCCTCTTCTTTTCTGCCTTGCTGAGCATCTCTTGGAAGGATCGATCCTTTCTTTTTTTTTTATCTCAAATACTTAACTTTATTTTTCTTTTTCGTTCATAATTTTTAATTTGAAAATTTTCACAAAACTTAAAATATATTTTTCATGAACATATAACCTGATACAAATTAGCATTTAAATTTATTTATTGATTTTTTTTATTGAACAAAATTTGGTTGAGCGCAATCAGACAGGCTGAACACCTGGAAACCTCAACCTGCCAATCCTGGGCAATCATTCGGCCGCCGGCCCAGCCAGTGCGCCGATCCGAATCGCCTACCAGGCTACTACGACATACGTCAGCACCACAAGCCCTTAAAGTGCGCCGCCCCGAAGCAGCGCATTCTAGCAGTCCCTCTCTCTTCCTTATTAATAATGAACCAGGACACCTCCCCCGGTTGCCAATCCCCGTTCTCCACGTCCCTGCGATCTCGACGGCGACATTCCCTATTCTGGAAACGGATAACCGGCGATGGCCCACGGGGCGGCGGCGGCGGCGTCGGGTGCCCCGGAAAGCGGCGGCGATCGGCTGATGGAGATCGAGTTCGAGGTGGAGGAGATCCGCGAGGGAATCCAGGCGTCGCGCGGTAGCCGGCTTGCGCTTCTCGCCAGGGAGTTCCCCGCCATCCGCCCCCTCCGTCGCCGCGGGAGCAGCGAGGAGCTCCTCAGCCAATTCGTCATCCATCCCGATAACCGGTACGTAACTCGATTTCACCGCTCCTTTTTCTTCGGGACGAAATCTCGCCCTTCCGGATTCTTCAGCGATCGCGACCGTAGGAGATCCAGGGATCGTCTTCCTGGCATGAGTCGTACTCCTGCTATCAGCGTAACCCTAAAAATTGTGCGAATTCTACATCTCTCCTGCGAAGGAGAAGGAATTTTCTTCGCTGCTCTACTTTGCCGAACGATCGGAATTCCTGCGAAGCTCTAACGTCGAAGATTCGAGTGTGACGCGTTACAGTCGTGAACAAAGATTCCGGTAACCTTACCGTTTAGCATCGCGCCATCGGACTAGCGGTTTCCTATTTTTGCCGTGCAGTGTTCAGTTCGCGCGCATAATCGTTCGGCGTTTGAATTTAGTAGTCATTCGATCTTATCCGGTAAGCTCACCGCTTTTCTGGTCATTCAATTAACGTGAGGTGATCCGCACTTTTTGGTAGCAGGATGTGGTTTTTAAAATCGGAATAGATCCAAAAATAAAAAAAATGGAATAGATAATTTATTATGTAAAAAAAACTTAATTTACGCTCATATCTAATCAGATTACAAATAATTTTTCTAAACTTTTAACATCACAAAGATAAAACGCTGCTAGTATTCATTTTAAACTTAAATAGCACGCAATGATCATAAATATATTTTAAATTTAACTAATATTTTTAATTATCGAATAACAGCTATTAGTAGCATAAAGGTCCTAGAAGTTTAGAACACATCATAAGTACTCTTACCTAAATTAATTAATTTTAAAATTATGATACATAAAGTTAGGAAAACATATTTTTTAAAAATCTAAGATCTAAAAAAGGGATGATTACATTTGAATCTTTGAGGTAGATTTTCTATTTTATGCAAATATAGAAAATTAAAATTATTCTATTTGAGATTTTTTACTCAAAAATTGTTCTATGTTGATCATTATTTTATGAATTTTATTATGTTTGAACATGAAATTATAAATTTTATTTTTAAAAATATATTTAAGTATTTATAGTTATTTTTACAAATTAGAACATAAAGATTAGTGTTATAATAGTAATTGTGAATAATTAAAAATAATTTTTAAATTATTTATAGTTTTATATATAAATTTTAGGGTAAATTGTATAGGGGCTTCTAAGATTAGAATGACTCTACAAATAGGTTTCACATTTTAAAAAGCATCGATTTGAGTCTCCGAGTTTGTGTTTGTACTGTCGTTTGGTCCCAAGTGAGATGATGTCCGAAACTTGCTCGCTTTTTATTATTTTACCCACAGATTTTTACTTATTTTTTACGTTATTTTAAAGGGTTTCGAGACTTTTTTTTCATTATTCTTGGAGATCATTTCGAAGTTCTTCATCTATCTTCTTCATTGTTCATATTTCTGATATACCATCTTTATTTGAGAAGCCAATACTTTGAAAACTCATCTTAAAAATAAATATAGAAGACAAAATATACACTAAAATATGCTTAAATTAATAAAATATTGAATATATTATTATTCTTATTTTGATTAAAAAAGAGCTTAGAATGAGGAGACTGATCTTTGATGGGCAGTCCTGCACCTGAGATTAATAAAAAAATACAGAAAAATTATTAAATATGAGTTACAAGGGCATTTTGGACCTTGGTCCATATAAATATAGCTAATAGTCAAATTTAACAGTTACTGTCGAATTAGATCATCCAAAAAAATGATATTTAAACTAAAGGGGTGTTTGGTTCAATGTTATCTTGATGTTATGTTATGTTATCTAGAGAAATCAATTGTTTGGTTTAATGATATCTATAAATAATCTTTTATAAAATTATAAAATTATTAATCAAAAGATAATATCTAAATATCATGACATTTAAATTATATGATATTATACTAAGATAACAATCAACCAAACGCCTCTAAGGGACCAAACGACAGTGCAAATATAAACTCGGGGACTTAAATCCAGGCTTTTCAAAGTGTGAGACCTATTTACAGCGTCATTCTAATCTCAGGGACTCCTGTGCAATTTATTCTAAATTTTATGTAATTTATTAAAAAATTCTATGTTTAAATATATTTTTAAGGGAAAAAAGTCAAATAAAATTTTATAAATTTACATTGAATATGAGGCCTACCTCAGTGAGCAAGATGGCTTTCAAGAATATGTAAGAATGATTTATTAGATTTAATGATAGCAGTATATTTTTTAAAAAATTGAGATAAATTGGAGAACGCATGTTACTGACCAAAAAAAAAAGGTTATAAGTGTGCATAGCCTTGAGAATTTTACAACAATTTATGTAAATTAATTTTATAATAATATTCTATCAAAACAATTTTATAATTATATTATCTCTCTCCTAAGCAGCACATATACTTTTCCCAATAATTTTATATAAATAATTGTACTTTTACAATATAGTTGTGATAGAAAATTCTCCTAAATAAAATATTTAGCAGAAACTGATATTAAATAACTTTTTAGTTGAACGGATTATTGTTCATAATTGTAAATTACGTTTATAATTGAAACTAGAAATATATACAAGTGCTGCAACAGTTTAAGCATGTGGTTTTGAATAAGTTTTTCATGCTTTATTTTTGTGTGGCAGGTGTTGTGTTTTGTTTTTCAAACTTCAATTTATTAATTTATCAAAAAAAAAAATCAGTTTATTAAAAACTAATTTAAATCAACCAAAAGTCTATAATATGTTATTGAATGGACACAAGTGACTGAAAATGAAATCATAAAAATATTATATATATCTAACTAGTCTAATGCAATATTTTTATTGGCATCACATATTGACTTGAAAAATTAATTAAATAAAAGCAATAAATTAAATGGGATGAGTCTTCTATGACGTCCATTATTAAATTTATGCTTTAGTTTCTTTTGTCGTATTTGAGATATTAAAGTTTTATCATGTGTCAACTCATTTATGTGCAATTTTTTAAATTAACAAAAAGAAATACACTATGCTCGTGTAAGTAAAAAAATTATTAGAATAACTTTTTTCTTTTATATTATTTATTAGTCAGCGCTAATCAAACTGTACGGTGTAAGTGCGTGGGCCCGTCCATTGTGTCATATGTGCAACAATGTGAAAACGCTATTTTGCATTATTTTTTCACTGTTTTAAGTCAATTTTTTTTATAAAATTTTTGTTGTGCGACGCTTTTTACTTGATTGGTATATAAATAGAAAGTAAAAAAATATTGAAAATAACCTCATTCAAATTTAAAAATTATTCATATAAAACTTAATTTTTATATAAATTTTGTATGATATTTTTTTCTTATATAATTTTTTTTTTGCTTTGCATGAGCAAAACTTTACATTGCACTGGCCTTTTTATGCCTTGATTTTTTATGCAAAATAATTATAAAATATTATATAATAAAAAATTTTACAAAGAGACAAAAAAAAATGAAACATTTGGAGAATAATGCGAAATAATATTTTCGTGATGTTGCACATGTGGCATAGTGCATAGATGATATGGATGAGAATTTAATTTAATAATTTTTCTTATAAATGATTTCAAAATTTAAATCTAATTAAAATTTTTATATGGCATTACGTGGCAATAGTGGCATGTAAGTAAAACTTATTTTTTATGTGATATTATTATTACAAAAAAAATTCTATTTATATTCAAACTTTAAGGTTCATTTATCAGGGTTATATAGAATTATGCATTCCACTCCAGCTGGGATCCTCGGAGCCCAATCCAAACGCGGCGCATAGCACATTGGCCCACCACCCCGGCCACTCATGGAATGCCAAAAGAAGCCATTTCTTGCTGTGATTTCAACGTTTTATAAATTTTTTCATATAGATTTTTTTTTTGTCATATATGAGTTTTCTTTTATGTTTTTATATTTATGAAGAAAATAAAAAATATATAAAATAAAATACTCATACATAATAAAATATTTATCACATGACATTTTTTATATTTTATACAAGCTTTAAATAATATATATAATGAAAAAAAATGTCTATACAAAATCAAAAAATACGTACCAAATAAAAAAACACAAAAGTGTATTTTTTGTCGTCCTATGCATGCCAAAGCTGGCCGTGCCGCACCGCCTACGCTGTCCTTGAGAATATCCTTGCCTGTGCGGATGACTGAAATAAATTTTTCTCTAATTTATTTAAATAATTTATATTTTTATTTCATAACAAAAATTTATATTTTTTATTAGCAAATTATTATTTATCTCAAATTTCAAATATCCAAATAAAGAGAAAAAAATAGGAACTATTTGGTAGCTAAAATAAAGTAATTTTTTAACTTTTTTGAAGTCAATTCATTTAAATGAATTTATCATTTTTTTTTATAGAATGAAATTGAATCTAAAAAATTGGCTTCAACCTATTTTAAAGCCATGGAGTCAAAATTATCTGTAATTTGAATTCAAGCAAATTCGCTTCATTTATCTAAAGCTACTTTGAGCTCTGAATTAGATTCTATTTAGGGGACGTTTGGCTCAGTATTATCTCAATATTATGTTATGTTATCTTTAGAAAGTAATTATTTGGTTTAATGACATCTTTAAATAATATTATAATTAATTATAAAAATATCATTATACGCTGACATCTAGATGTCACCCCAAATCGAGTAACATCTCAAGATAATACCGTCAATTTATCATTATAATGTCAATTCTAATATCATAATATTGAACCAAACAAATGTTCATTGATGAATAACAATGACATTTAGATAACATGACATCTAAATAATATTGATATTAAGATAACACTGAACCAAACGCCCCCTTAGTCTAAAGTCGAGTTGTTGATTTGGACTGATGCCATCTTCAAAGTTTGGAGTCACATTATGTGTTGACACCTTCGTATGTGGACTCTAATTAGGGGTGGTAATTTATACTTATACTCATTTTATCTGTCCTGACCAACTCCTTATGAGACGGGTATGAGTACTAAAATTATACCTGTGACCTGCGACCAGCTCCACCCTATTATGAAAAGAAGCGGGTTCGGGTTGACTCAATAAACCCGCCTGCCAAACTCGCCTCGACCCATAAATTGAATAAAATCAAAATTGCGTTCGTGACTTGTTGCACTCATTAGCAATTCAAACCCAGGTCTTGCCAATTAGCAACTGACTTTGTGCCACCAGCTTCCCCACGTCCCAGGCTTTTGCTGACGACCTTGAGCTTCACCATGCAATCGTGCTCCTCAGGCTTCTATCAACGCCACGAGGTTGATGGTGTGGAGAAGCTCCACACCTTCAGGCCACTGTCGTAAGACCTTCTGTACGAGATTATTTACAACGAGGTGCTGCGAAGCGAGATGAGAACTAGAAATTATACGAGTCACAGTGCGGGACAGGTCGAGTATGATTATCATGAAATAGTAATCGGGTTGGGCGTGGCGGGGGTGAAATCGGATATGGGGCGAGCATGGAGAATAAGTTTTGTATAGCGGAGTAGATTTGAGTATCAGTCAACCTGCTCTAAACTCACCCCATTGCCATCCCTAGCCCTAATGTGCACAAGTGGAGCACATTGTCAATCCAGAAGAACATATGAATTTAAAGTGGTTCAGAGAAGAATTTCTCAACGTCCACCGGGGCATCAGTGAGAATAGTTCAGCATAAGTCATATATGTTTATTAATACTATATCTTTATAATTATAAGATTATAAATTGTTTGACATAGCTAGAATATGCTCCTTTGGCCTTGTTTGGTAAGCTACGAGAAAGATAAAGAAGATTTTAAAAATAAAATATATTTAATTTTATAAATTTTATGAAAAAAATTATTTTTACATTTAGAGGTAAGTAGGATGTAAAATAAAGTTGATTTTTAATATTGAAATTTGCATTGCACGTGAAATAAAGTTTTTAAAATTTATTATAAATTTAAAATATTAATATTAATAAAACATTAATTTTGTCCTTTTTTTTAGATGATATTAAATAAGCCTTTTGTGGTTAGAATAGAAAAATACTCATAACATAAAATTTATTTTACTAGATAATGATTTTTATTTTTAAAATTTTTTGTTGTATAAAAATTATTCTATTATTTTTTTTAAATTACACATCTTTAGTAACTATTTAATAAATTGATTAATTATAATTTAATTGTTTAATTTACTATATTTATAAATCACAATTGATTAATTAATTGCTTGGTTATTGAGGCTATTAATTTTGTAGTAGAACTCTATTTTAAAACTACATAAAAAATTTTCTGTTACATGAAAAATGAAAAAAGGACACCATTTTATTTTTCTAATGGTGTCATCCCATGCATTTGTGAGCATTTTAGGCTCTGAAAATACGCACATCGGCCTCATTTAGTTTGTTTTTTTTTGTTTAATATAAATTTTAATTGAAAAATTTAATTTTATTTTATATTTAACATAAATATAAATATTAATATTAATATTAATTTTATTTTATATTTTATATATTTCTTAATATTAAACTAAATTTTTTTCATTAATTTTATAAGGTCAAAAAAATATTTTTTTATTTAAAATTTAATCCTCAAATTAAGTGGGTTGAACATGTAATAATCTTTTCATACAAAGGTTATATAATTCAGAGGACATGTGAAATTAAAATTTTAATTTTAAAATTAATATTGATTTAATTAATATCTATTTAATTTTAATTTTAATTTTGAGTTGAATAATACTCAATTATAAATCTTATTTTTCATTTAAATATCTATCATGCATCCATTATAAATTTTTTAATTTCTTTTATAATGTATTTCATCTATACTATCAATTTAATTAATTTTATTTTTTATATAAGTTTATATTAGATGGAGTGGAGAAAATAAAAATTATAAGCTTTTCTAAAAATATTTTATATTTTTTTCATAATATTTAAATTTAAATACTAAAAAATAAATTTATGTCAACTGTATTATATTAATTTTTTTTTAAAATTATTATATTTTTTAATAAAAAATTAATTTTATTCATATTAAACATAATTTTAATTAATAAAATAAATTTATTTTATATTATAATAATATTAAAATATTTTTATTTTAAAAAATTGAAAATTAAAAAAAAAAATTCAAACTGATTTGAGTTGAATCGATTTATAGGTAATTGCGAAACGAATCAACTGCCAGCGCACTTCTTGTTCGTTCCCCTCGCCCTCGCCGCGGCAAATCAGAGTAAAACTTACTAGGGTTTTGGCGATGGTGTTTGCAGGCTGTACCAGTTATGGATTCACTTCATACTGATATGGGCAGTGTACTCCTCCTTCTTCACCCCTATGGAGTTCGGCTTCTTCCGCGGACTCCCCCGCAACCTCCTGTTCCTCGACATTGCCGGCCAGGGCGTCTTCTTTGCCGACTTCATCGTTCAGTTCTTGGTTGCCTATCGCGACCCGCACACCTACCGCATGGTCTACAACCCTTCCGCCATCGCCATTCGGTACTTTAGGTCATGCTTCGTTGTGGACTTCTTGAGCTTATTCCCCTGGGATCTGATATACAAGGTACACGATCTACCCGCCCTTCTTGCTCTAGGTCGATTCCATTCCGATTTAAAAATGTTACGTGACTTTCCTCGCTTGTTTCATGACCAATGACAAGTGAGCTTATCTCTTTAGATAATTTTCTTGAATTAATTTTGATTTTAACATGAAAAAATTGTTTAGTTGTGAGTGAGATCGTATCAGTCTTAATCCAAAACTGTTTGGCCAAGTAAAAACTGAATCAGACCCAATTTAACCTGCTATTTTTTTTTTTCTGATATCTGGTCAAGGGTCACGTGGGTCTAGATTAGGGAAGGGACCTAGATCAAAGAGCTAGGATTAAATTTATATTTAATCTAGTTTCAGGCTTGGTGATTCTAGATTGAAACTTGGATAAAAAAATGTGTGGTTTGAAATTTTAATCCATAACCGAACGAGTTGTGTTAATAGTATGGGATCATCTTTCAGGCGTGTGGGAGGAAAGAACAACTTAGATACCTCCTATGGATCCGGTTATGCCGTGTACGGAAAGTCACTGATTTCTTCCAGAAGATGGAGAAGGACATCCGCATTAACTACTTGTTCACGAGGATTGTGAAACTCATTGCCGTGGAACTCTATTGTACACACACAGCCGCTTGCATATTTTACTACCTTGCCACCACTTTTCCTGAGTCCAAGGAAGGATACACGTGGATTGGAAGTCTGACGTTGGGAGAATACAGCTATACAAACTTTCGGGAAATCAACTTCTGGAGACGTTATTTAACGTCCTTGTATTTTGCTATAGTGACAATGGCGACTGTTGGTATGTTTAAAGTAGCATTTTGCATAATGCCATGAGCTTGAATTTCTTGATCTATTTTGTCGTAGTCATCATGTTTTATGCAGGTATGTTCTTATTTTGTAAATGGCTATCATCATCATCAACCTGCACACACACATACACATTTATGCTTTGCTAGTTCCCGCTAGATTGTTTCCTCGTATATATTAAAGAAAGCATGGTCTTTTCATCCTATCTTTTCAATCGCACTTTTGAAATGTTTACAATTTACAATTACTAGATTAAAAAATTCTTTTTCACCTTAGTTACTTGCTTCAACTCCATAACAGTTCTAAAAGAATAAATCATTTTACCATACCAATTAGATAGTAGCATATGTACGATGGGATGTGAAAGTCAATATGGAATTTACATTGCATGTAGGGCTTAAACATGTTTAATTATATTTATATCCTATACAATGCTTGCAAACTTTAGGGATGGACTATTTTTTACATATTTGATCATACAGATGAAAGTTGGTCCCTGGTATTCCCTGTGGCATATTCCTGTGGTATATTATAACCTAGAAATTTCATTCAGTTACATTGTTCAAAATTTGATTTTATGTTTTTTTTTGCTTGTTTCCATATTAGTAAGGCAAGGTCACCTTTAATCCATATTGCATCCACAGGTTATGGAGATATACATGCTGTCAATATGAGGGAAATGGTATTCACTATGATATTTGTCTCCTTCGACATGATTTTAGGAGCTTATCTGATCGGTAACATGACTGCACTTATTGTGAAAGGATCAAAGACAGAAAGGTTTAGAGACAAAATGAAAGATCTTATTAAATATATGAATAGGAACAGACTTGGAAAGGACATTCGTGATCAAATTAAAGGACATGTTCGCTTACAGTATGAAAGCAGCTACACTGAAGCTTCTGTTCTTCAAGATATTCCAGTTTCCATTCGAGCTAAGGTGAATGGGATAATTTTTTTTTCGTTTTTTGTGTCTCACCTTTCATTGTCCTCTGTACAATCCATTGTTTTTGTCTTGCATTTTTGAAATAAAATGTTTGGTTTCCCCCACAGACAATACTCTAAAGCTTAGTTTAGGAGTTGTGATCTTGTCGAAGAAAGCTTTGGCCTCTAGTCATATACTTTTGCAAATGGCATTTCTGCTGTTTTTTGATGCAGTGACTTGCTTTTGCAGATTTCAGAAGACTTATACAAGCCTTATATTGAAACTATTCATCTTCTTAAGGGATGTTCGTCTGAGTTTATTCATCAAATTGTAAGTTTATTCTTTTGTATCTTTGTTTATTATTTACTTTATATTCATGTGATATCATAGATCATTCATTATAGTGAAATTTCTGAATTTCATTATTGCAAATGGATCGCTGAAAATTTGGTTAGTTCTCTTGGTCTATCAATACAATTTTCTCTGTGTTTTATCTAAGTAATTTGATGTTATTGTTGTGTTTTTTATATTACTCTGATATCTTTTGAACTATTTGTTCTTGAATCTTCAAGCATGAGTTGTAGATTCTTTACCTGTTGTGAGAATTACTTTACCTGTTTCTAGAACATTGGTAATTAAACTTGGGAAAGCTTGTTAGCTAATCTCATTTTGCTAAACCTAAAGTTAACATTAGGTCATCTAAAATTGTTTATATGTCTCAGAGGAGAACATAGAAAACTATGTATGATGGCATCTGTAGCATGAAAATTGCCTTGATTGTCGTATTAAGTGTATCTTGTAGGTTATGTTTCACTAATTATATTCTCATGCTCTCACGCACATACTAATTTGCTTTGCTAGATTGATTAAATTCAGCATAATCTTTTTTTTTTTTAATTTTATGGTAGAGATAATTGGGTTAATTGGACTCGAACTTGAGACCTTTAGCTTTGATATAATGTTAAATCTCTGGTTACCAATTGACCTAAAAGCTTAAGCTCGTAGATTGTGGCCCAAACATTCTTTTATATACTTGCATCAAGCATCTATGTTGCAATTTTGGTGACAGGTTCTGTACCAAATGAAGCATACTTAAAAGAGCACTTAAAACTTTATAAATTCACACTCCTTTTATGATTCAAAATTTATCCCATTACATTCAACGTACATCATACCTTGTTCTAATGTACCCTAATGGTTTTGCAGGCAATAAGGCTCCAAGAAGAGTTTTTTCTTCCAGGTGAAGTGATCTTGGAGCAGGGTAATGCTGTAGACCAACTTTATTTTGTGTGCGATGGTATTTTGGTAAGATTCATAATGTTCATGCCTCGTTTGTTTTATGAGTTCTTGAGGGGAAAAAAAAGTATGATGGAAATGCTTTTTCCTTTCAAGGGTAGCACTTTACTTGATGCTATCTTGTAACATATCTACTTGAATTTTAGATGGCTTTTCATATGCCGGAGACATTTTTGTTATTCTTCATGTGAAGGGAAAGGAGAATTTTGTATAATTTTCTAGTGGGGAGATTTCAAAAATCATTTTATTTGCTAAATTATATATAGGGCAGAATGGTGCTAGCTTCTGTGACGGAAATCTAAATTGCAGGATTTGTGATGACTTAAGGATCTACATTCTAAAAATAAATTTTGATAACCAATTAGTAAAGCTCCCCAAATTTGATGTGCGTATGGCCTTGTACCTATTTGTGGGGCTTTCAAATCTCGTTCGTTTTGGTATTCCGCCAGCAATGAAATTGCTTCTGTAATTTTTTTTCCCTTTCATGTTCAGAGTGAATTTACTCCACTTTATTATTCTGTCACTATTCATCTTTACAACTTCGTCAAAAAATGCCAAATACAAGATTCTATGTGCAGGAATGTGTTGGCATTGGAGAAGATGGAACAGAAGAGACTGTCTTACAATTTGAACGTAATAGTTCATTTGGAGAGATTGCCATCCTCTGCAATATACCTCAGCCATTTAGTGTTCGTGTTTGTGAACTCTGTAGACTCCTGCGACTTGATAGACAAAGTTTTACTAATATCCTAGAGATATATTTTGTGGATGCGCGGACAGCCTTAAGCAACGTTCTTGAGGTAAACTTTCAGTGAAATTCTTAGACATCCATTTTAACTCAATGGCTCGTAATTTTATTTATTATTGCCTAACTTATCATCTCATTCATATCAGGATTTAGTCCTTAATTGGGAAAGAAACATCATATATTCACCCATTGAATTTGTCAGTTTACATTGTAAATCTGCAAATATTATAGGGCAGTGAATACAATACTCGGATAAAGCAGTTAGAATCAGATATTACTCTACATATTGAAAGGCAAGAGGCTGAACTTGCTTTAAAAGTAAATAGTGCTGCTTCTCATGGAGACCTGAATCACCTTAAGAGTTTGATTCGAGCAGGAGCAGATCCCAAGAAGACTGATTATGATGGGCGTTCCCCGTTGGTAGGATATCTGACTACTGCAATATTGAATGTATTTGCATTCCATATACTTGTCCATATTATAACCTGAAATTTTCCTAATGCATCATTTTCAGCACCTTGCTGCATCACGTGGATATGAAAACATGGTTCTGTTCCTTATTCATGAATGCGTGGACATCAATATTCCTGGTACCATATGCAAATAATATTCTTTTAGTGTGTATAACTAAGCTGACACATACTGATAATGACTTACATTCCCATACAATTAGATAAATATGGAAACACACCCCTGCTGGAGGCGATAAAGAACAAACATGATCGAGTGGCTTCATTACTCTTTAGTAAAGGAGCTAAACTATGTCTTAGTGATGCTGGCAGCCAGCTTTGTGCAGCCGTTGCAAGAGGTGATGCAGGGTTTATGAAAAGGGTTTTGTCTTATGGGGCTGATCCAAATTCAAAAGATTATGATCATCACACACCACTTCATATAGCTGCCGGTGAGGGATTATATTTGATTGCTGAGGTTCTTCTACAAGCTGGGGCAAGTGTTTTGGTAGAAGACAGGTGCGTTAAAGAACCGAAAACCACTTTCTGCTTGTATTTTTAGCCTAATAAATGTGTTGGTAATTCATGTATCAGTGTAAGGTTCTTCTCCCATTATGGGAATTGTGTTTATTTTAATGAAATGATTTTAATGTTTAATGATGCCGCATGAGAGTTGTATTAAGGTGATCCTAATGCTACAAATATGAAATCGTATCTTAGGTACATATGCAGTGCAGGTTGATATGTCCAAAATATTTCAGAATTTAAAAAATCTGGAAACTTGACTACCTTATTAAGCTAAATGAAACTAAACATGCAATTAACCAAGTAAATATGCTGCTATGCCTAACATATCAATGTTATGTGATGCAAGAGGAGATTAAGTTAAGTAGCCTTTAATTAAACTGATTTGCAAAGCCATAGAAGTTTTCATAGTAGATGCTAAGGGATCAAGTGACATGCCAATTAAATCCATAGGTCTTATGCATACAAATAGGAATATATCAAGACCTTTAGAAAATTAACTATCATTTGAGTGGCAATCTTGCAGTTCTACTTCTCACAATAACATAGGTTTGTCACTAATAACAGAAAAGTAATACACGAAATTAGTTTCAAGCAACAATAGATAGAAACGATATTTCATATTCATGTCCAACAAAATAATATGAATTTTAAGAAGTAAATATCAGTGATATTTCAAGATGTAGTTCTCAGTGGTCATTGAATTGTAGCTCAGACCTGGTGACGAGAGGCTGACTTGATCGACCAAGGGATGCGAGGCGAAGGGCTGTGCTCAGCAAGAACAGAATGCAACCAGCCATTTGAGTCCCGATCCAAAGAAATTGGGATTGCCTTTGATTAGATAAAACAGACTAATTGCACTTTGGTCTTTCCATTGGCTGATCCTTTATAAATCAATCCAAGACAACAATTTTGAGTTCAATTCAACCCATACTAAATCCAAATGAGACCCAAACATGATCAGATTGATCTTAATTGAACCCGACTCAATATACTTGAGTTCAATTGAATCAATTCCAACCTAATTGCTTAATTTGAGTTTGATTTGATCCAAGTTGAATTTAAATGATTTAATTTGGATCTAATCGGCTCAAATTAACTAAAATAAAACTCAAAATAAATATAAGACATCAAAGTTGGCATTCCTACCATCGTAACTATTCTGGCTGAGTCAAATAAATAAAAATTTGTCTGACTCAAATAAAAAATAACATATGGTAAATCAACTTTGCTCGAGTGCAAAGATCATGTCAACACCTCTGTCAATGTTTATAATGCCCCTGCATCATTTAAACTCCAATGATATTTGATAATTGATAATATTAGCTTGTTTTTCTAGATCTCCAAAAATGTAACAAGTGCACATAACTATTTTTCCTTAAATTCTTGAGAGAAGCTGATGTACAAAATGTCACTTTCTTTCATAGTGGAGAGGCTCTAATCAGATTCCAATCTTTAATAAGTCATAAAGATATGGTTTTTGCAGTTTTTTAGACTATTAGCTAACACTATTCTAGTGACCAAGAATGCACTACTACAAGATATGTGCACCTTCCATTGAATCTCAACGCAACAAAATATCTTATATGGTCGAGCTGCTTCTTAGAATTTCAAAAGCTAAAAGGAACACAACCTCTGAGATTTTGGACAAAATAGAACAGTATCATGGTCCTGATTGTTGGGTTTCCGCCACATCCTTTCCAAAGCTGATACTGTCATTTTGTTATTGCTCATTCTCGTTGCACCAAAGTGTCTAGCATTTTGTTCTCTGCCCTCATGCTTTACCGACCATATCCATGATAAAGAGGAGAATATGAAAGAATTGTGCACTGAGCAAACCATAAATAGATTTAATGTTCTATACGTTCTTGACAGCCCTTTTTTTTTGTCTTCATGAGTTTAACAAGGTAGGAGAGTGGGGGCTGCTGCCTTCAAAAATTTGTTTATTTAACTATTCAACTTCTTTTTCTTTTTTATTTTGGTTTGGCTGGGCAAGATAGCCAAGCATTTCTTAATATGAAAAAGTGAGGGGTATTGCTAGAATGATAAAGTCGTGCTTTTACATGATTCTAAATTTCTGCAATATAACATTTCAGATCTTTTTTATTGTCTTATTAATTATTGCAGATGGGGTATGACTCCTCTAGATGAAGCACGAAAGCGAGGGAGCTCATCAATTATAAAGTTGCTCGAAGATGCTGAGTGTGAAGAGCTGATAAAGTTACCCAATCGTTCTCGAGATATTAGAGGTACATAAACTTTCTCATATAGTATATTGAGGAAAACCGGCATATAAGTACATCAAAATTTGTGTGGGGTTGGTACGTAGGATTCTTTATTTACTGTTTCTTTGCCATTGTGCCATATAGTAATGCAAACTCTTAAGCACGAGGGATCAATAGTAATGCAAACTCTAAAGCACGAGGGATCAAATTAATAGGGTGATCTAATTAAACTCTAAATCACTCTTATTTGTCCCTGATCAACACCTTGCCACGCCTTCCTTGTATCTGCATCAGATTATTGAAACCCACATCCGCTTAACCTTCATTCCTCCAATCTCGTGCCCGACTCATTCTACTTGCTTAACTCAGCTGTTGATAGGTTGACCTTTGCCTATGCCACCCTGTTTCTTCCTCAAGGATAAATTTGAAAGCAGGGAGTATGTTTAGATGTATTACATATCATGTCAACATTTTCTCGCACTTTTCTGATCCTGCTTCTGTTTTGATATTATAGACCTGAACCATTTTATGCTATGGAGTTGAATCAGTTAACTCAGATCCATCCAATCAGGGGCAAGCTGGTTTAACACCATTCTGGATTAAAAGTGGTTTTCATACATTTTGGCAGCATTATGATAAAGTTAATATCAAATAGGTTCCAATAGTTCTGATATGTCTTGGATACCAGCTTTAATTGATGTTGAGACTTAACTGGCACTCAATTTTAAATTTCAAAACATTTCAATTTAATGTTTAATTAAGATCTTTTTAGTTTTCATTAGGCGTTAAAAAAAAGAAAAAAAATTAGCGAAGTACTTTGATAAATGATCCCAAACTTTGAATCCAACTAGGACTTTTACATGGCACATATGTGATAATGGTATCACATAAACAAAAGTAACTTTTTTGCCTATGAACCTTAGTTGGATTTAAATTTTGGGTCATTTATTGGGGTTGCGTAGCATTACTAAAAATTATATATATATAATATAAATTTTAGTTGAATCTTATAGTTGAGGTTGTGCAGCCCAACAATCTGATACTAGACGAAACTATTTTACCAACAATTGCAAAACCTTATCTCAATTCAATCGTAACTCTACTCCAATATCCTATTAAAGAATCATGCAATAATCTACCCATTAAATGGACTGTTACTTATTATTTTATAAATTTCATATCATTGGGTGAAACACAATGTGTAAAATTGTTAGCTATATGAGAGATTTTTAGATGCGGTTATTTCATTATTTTATATTGCTATATAGTTTGATAGTATGCTTCCTCTATAACTTCTTTTGCAAAACTATATGATTGTATCATAAAACTCTACAAAAAAACTATTTCAACTTGTATCAAGTCAGAATACATTATTAAAATTTTTTAACTCTATCCAATGTGCTTCTCATCACCTTAATGGGTTTAATGTCATTAGTATTTCATCAAGCAACTACCTGAATGCTTTATTTTTTAAGTCAGAAATATTACTTTCATAATAGTCACACATGCAATCCGATTGATAGCAGAGTTTATTTTGACACCGAGATCACGTAGCAGACATGTTTCATACTGCTATACAATCTTGCCAAATACTTTACTACAGCTACTACGCAAATCTTAACTATGATTTTTTCATACTGCCATACCATCTAATTCTACACAATATATTGTGAGCAAAAACAGCTTCATATTACTATACTGTTCGATCATATACTTATAATCTGTGCTTAATAGCATTCAATTTAGGTTAACAGTATCTCATAGACTTACCGGCATGTACAATGAGGATGGAGTTTTTCATAAACTCATTTTCTATGCACATAACACTCTCTCTAGCTCTATTTATAATTTTCCTATCATGAAACTAAATTAGGATGACACTAGACGTAAAAGGAAAATTTTCTTGCTTCTCAGAGAAAACACAGCGTTACAAATGCACAGTATTTCCTTTCCACCCTTGGGGCCCTAGGGATGAACGACGAGAAGGAATAGTGATTTGGGTTCCGCGGACCATTGAAGAACTCATCAGGTCCGCAGAGGAGCTGCTTGAATGCTCGGCTTCCTGCATATTATCAGAAGATGGAGGCAAGATCCTTGACGCAGATCTGATATCTGATGGTCAGAGCCTTTATCTTAGAGTGGATAGCCATTCTAGCACAAGCTCTACAAAAGTCAACTGATTTGCAGCAAAGCCTGTTTGCCTCTATAATTGCCTGTAACATAGACTGGCTAGCATCCACGTATTCTATCATTGCATGGTTCCCATGTAAGTCTCGATTCATTGAACTTCATTTTATATGATTATGTCAATGTTGAATTTCAATGTAAATTATGAATAATATATTAATATGATGCTAGCATATTGCGTTAGTAGCAACCAACTTCACTTTTTTTTTGATAAAAGGCGATTCTTTCAGTTTCCAAATTAGAGCAATACAGGCTTTGTGCAAATATTATACAGAAAACTAGGAATTGATGATTCCTTTCCAATAATAATGTAATCATCCATATCAAAAGAGCATGCAACTTCATTTCTTTCGTGCTTGGTGTAAAGATAATAAGACATAATTCAAGTTTCCGTAAGTATCTCGTGTTGTCTTCCATGCAAAACCTGATTAATGACAATTCCCCATCTTCGCTTTTAAGAACTTTGATTAGCAGCAGTGCATCGTCTTCCAAAATCACATTCTTGAGAGCTAGTTCTTTGATTAGTGAAATGGTTATCCATGCACGCAAACATTTAGCATAAAAGGGATTGAAGTGATAGCACTTTCATGTTCCAAGGTAGCCTACTACTTGACTATTATAGTCTTTAGCAATGACTTCAATGTCAATTCATTTTTTATTGTTGTCTGTCGCAACATCAAAGTTGATTTTTATGGAGGTCAAATGAGTGGGTTGTCATAGTTTGAGTGTAGTGGGTGGAGGTGGCCTCTTTGGGTCTTTGATTCCACTAAAGTCGTCAATAAAGTTTTGAACTTGAGAGAGAATATTTGCATTATTACACGATATAGTTATTTTTTTTTTCTTGGTTTGTGCCAATAAAAACCTAAAGGACATTAGGGCTCAAATTTGAGATTTATGGCTTTGACATTCAAGTTTGTATAGACTTTGAACTCAAAATTCTTTGATTTTCATTTGTTGAATTAGACAGAAGATTGACCTAAGCTTTGTATTTAGGAAAATTATCACATATGTATATATATAATCAATATTTTTCTTATTTAATACTTTTTGAGCTGTCTTTTCGAATGTTCTGTGGTATAAAGGCTTATTATCATACATTATTGCGAAAGAGCACCAAAAATTTTAATTTTTTTATTAATATTTTATATTTATTGTATATTTTATATAAATTTCAATCATAAAAATTAATTTAAGTATATAATATAGAATTTTAAAAAAATTATATTTTTTGATATTGNCTTTAGTAATATGAAAGTTTTAATTATTATTAATTAAAATTATGTAATATATTATAAATTTAATTTAATGATTCAAATATATTTATTATGAAATAATAAATCATAAGAATTATTCAAAGATCTTTAGTATTTTTTTAAAAATTTAGTGTGAAATATGTAAATTTATCATAATTTTGTGTATTGTATGTAAATTTTTATAAAAAAGAATTAATTTTATTTCACAACTAATATAATATTTAATGATAAAATATTTTTATTTTATATTATAATATGAAAATAATTTTTTATATTTATTTTAAAAATTAAAATATCTTAAATTAATCAAATGAGGCTAATTGTGTGTGATGGAAAATATTTGACTATGAGAAAAAAAAAAAGATATTGTAAGTAGGTTCTTGTTGTTTAACTATATATGTAAGTAAATTTTACTTTTTAAAAATTATTCAAATTGGTCTATTAGTTTTAGGTAACGTGTAAGTAGGTCAAAAAATTTATGAAATGATATTTTTACTCTTAAAATTCTCTCTCCTGCGCAGTGGTTGGAGCGCAGTAGCAGCAGCAACGACGGTGGCGTCGCTCTCGCCGCTGTTGTTGCTGCTGTTGCGCTCCCGCCACCACGCACAAGGGAGAGAGGGAGAGGGAGAGGGGGGGAGAAAGCGTCACTCCTGCTGTTGCCACCATTGTTGCTACTGCACTCCTGCCACCACGTAGGAAAAAGAGAGAAAGGAGAGAAAATCTTAATGGTAAAAATGTCATTTCATAAATAAATAGTATACTGTAATTTGGTGACTTGTATATTATTGTCGTATTATATTAGTATACAAGTCAGCAATAAAAGCAATAAATAGGATACTGTAGCAGTGTGGATACTGTAATCAGCAATAAAAGCACAGTTAGCATACAAGTCAGCACGCAATAATATGCAGAATACTGTAGCAGTGCGGAAATTGTAGCAATGCGCAAACTGTAGCAGTGCGGAAATTATAGCAATGCGCAAACTGTAGCAGTGCGGATACTGTGCAGTACTGTTCCTATACGCTTTTTTTGCCTATAAAAGGATGACCCCCGGCTTGTGGAAGGGTATCCGCAATATCCGAGAAATCCGAGACCTCCGCTGCATCCTCGCTTGCATCCTGCTGGTTTTGCCCCTTCCGTCCATGTCCACTTGCTCCCTGTTCCAACTTGGTATCTATTGTACTATTTATTCCTGTAAAAGATACATTCTCTTTTAATTTTTTTAAAAAATTTTCTACCCAAAGTTGTTCATTAATTATACTTTGAGTAGCACCTGTGTCAACTATAGCATATATATGAAAAGATTTATGACCGGAAAATTCAATCTTAATACATATTTTATTTAAATGTAAATTTATTTCATAAAGATTCATATTCAAGTTTTGTGATTGAAAATATTATTAAATCAAATAACTTATATTTGTTTTATTCTAATCATTGTATTTTGTTCGTTATTTTCTTAAAACCGCCTTTGTTTCACCTTCGTAATCTGATCTTATTATTCCTTCAATTATGGTCATATCGTTATTAAATACCCATCCATTTTTACCTTTTTATAATTCTGTAATATCCTGTATATATTTTAGCACTTGTTTCTGTCCTTATTTTAGTAAAAGTATCAGGTTGTATTAGAATGTCTTCGATAAAATAAAATTCATAACCTATTTCAACTTCAGTTGAATATTTTGCTTCTTTTTCTATTTTATAAAAGTATATTTTATTATTATAATTATCTTTAGTTTCATTATTAGTTTTTTTTTTAAGTTATTATTGACTATGCTTAATTTATGTTCAAAATAGTACATGAAGCTTTTTTTTATGTGAAAATATAAATCAATAAATGTGTAAAATATGTGTTAAATGGAAAATTTTAATAAATCAAATATACAATGTAAAATAAATGAGTGTAAGTAAATATTTTGCTATTTTTTTTTAACAAAAACCGAAACTTGCAATTTGGTATATTTTTCTTTTTGTTTTTTTAAAAATAGTTTCGGCAATTTAAAAAGCAATGATTAACAATAATAAAATTTAAGGTCAATTTATTTGTAAAATTAAAGTTAATTATTATATTGACATACGTAAAAAATGTGATATAAATTAGTTATTATTTTAGTATATATATATATATTGAATATAAAATAAAATTAATTTTTTATTTTAAATTATATATATATAGTGTAAAATATATTAGATATGAAATAAAATTTATTTTTTATTTTAAATTATATGTATAGGATGAAATATAATTTTAATTTGGAATCTGAATTTAATTTCAGTGATCAGTTAAAGGTTAACGTATAGAACTGTAATGATACCTTTTACCATAATTTCAGCCCCATTGAGATAGACGACTGATATATTTCAGTTTATTTGAAATTTTGAAGCTACTTGGAGGAAATTTATATCTTATTTGGTTAAAATCTTAAACAATATTTATCTTATTTTTAAATATTGAAGAAATAAATTTTAAATTTTATTTCATTTCGCATTTTATATATATTAATGAAGTTTGTTATTTTATTTTGCAAATTAATTTTCATTTTAAAAGAATTTTGTTAATATATTTCATCTTTCAAAGTAATGAAATACCAAATGCACCATTTCACTAATAACATTATTATTAAAAATTTAATTTTAGAACTGTAGGGCCTATCCTTAAGCAAGGGAGCCCTTCCAGAAATTCTCGATGGCCAAGGACAAGCCCTGGCCAAAGAGGGGGTTTGGAAATAGTTTTCAACCAGCAATAGACGCGACTCGGTTATAACCTCATTGCCTGCGTCATTGCCCCAAGCGCAAAGATAGTGAAACCTGGCCCTAGCTGATCCCTTTTATAACACCCAGGCCCTTACCTCTTTTTTCGCCAGGCGATGTGGGATTAATTTAGGCGTCTATTAAAATCCGCCCTCTCTCTAGGCCCCACTGCCGCGAGTCCGTGATGGAACATTGTGACGGCGTTTGCGGCGGCGGAGATTTTGAGGTGGAGAGGTTATTCATCGGAGCTGGTTGCAACCGTGTTGTGAACAGCGTCTCCTGGGGGCCTTCCGGCCTTGTTGCCTTCGGCGCTCAGAACGCCGTCGCCATCTTTTGCCCCGAGGTTGGATCCTCGCGCCCCGTACCTTCTCGGTTCTCTTTTTTCTGCATATGTTTAATAGTCTCTTTTTGGCTTCTTTCTGTAGAATGCTCAGATTTTGGCTACCCTTCCCGGGCACAAGGCTGTTGTAAATTGCACACAGTGGCTCTCAAGTTGCAAAGATGCATACAAAGGTTCGTGTTGCTGTTAGCTGTTTAATTTTAATGAACTCTTGAACTCTCTGTCTATCATGAATTAATAAGGCTGTGAGCTTTTGAAAGCGTGGAGCATCATAGCGTCGTATTTCCTATATGCTTCTCTACTATCAATCCAATGAACTTTGGCTCGTTGTCACTGTATAGATCGTTGGAACATTGATGTGTTGACAAGGCTTGAAAAATTACTGGAGGGTTGAGTCATGGTAGCATGTAGGATTTACTGGAGCATTTAAGGTATCAAATTGACTGGAGTGTAGTATGACTGTATTTTAGTCTAAGATCAATGTATATATGGGGGGCAAGCAATGGAAGCGAGTACGGCTTCTTGGAAGCTATATAAAAGGGGTGGTGATTGATGATCTTCACATTGCTAGAGCTGAACGGATGAGTCTGAATACAGATGCTAATGCTGCTGAGATAACATCCAAGTCAAGTGATGCTGATCTGTTTTCATACTTTATTTCCTTTTTGTTTTTTCGAATCTATTTATTCTTTGAAGAAAGAGAAGAAAAAGCGCTTTAAAAGCAACTTGATAAAGGGAATTTATCTTTCATAACTGGAAAATACAATATTTGATAATTTTTAATATAAAATAATGTATTATGTAGGCAAAGTGGCAAACATTGATCCCCTATTTGATAGGACTATGTTTTTGGGATAGTTTGGAGTTGTATTGGCTCTAGAAAGAGAAAAGGAATTATGATGGATGTGAAATAAAATTAGTTTATAGCATTAGAATTTATGTATGATGTGAAATAAATATGAAAAATTAGTGGTGTTGCTTTTAAGAGAGGTTTAGGATGTTTTGAGGCTCATGCCAAACATAGAGTACCTAAAACATGGATATTTGAAATGATGAAATGTTGAGTAGATAATGAGACATTGAATTGCTGTGAGATAGTCTTAGGTAGCTAATCCACAATTAACTAGTGAATAAATGCTTCGTTATTTCCTTTACTTTAATGGTGCCAATGAAGAGTTCTAAATTACAAGGAAGAAATTGTCTTAAACTATCCTTTTGTGAGCCTTTAACAGTATTTTTCTTTGAAAAGAAAATTTATCAAACTGTTTTGAGGATCAAAATATGTTTTGGTAGCGACTAATGGGTGCTCTTGAGATTTTGTGCAGTTGATATTTTGAAATTTAGAATGCATTAAACAATATTCGATGAAACAATTCTTTTCACCTTGATATTCTTTGTTTGAATCTCAGTTTTTTCTGCATTCTTATGACAGTTCAGCATGCAGTAAAGCACTATCTCCTCTCTGGAAGTGCTGATGGTGCCATAATGCTTTGGGAGTTTCACACCAAAGCGAGAAAGGTACTATTTGAATATATTTGTATTATTAGAGTTTCCTACATTCAGCAACTATCATTTGATAGCATCTTGTAGCCGCCGTAAACATCTGGTTTTCAATTGTGTTCATAGAGAAGTTTTTAAGTACAAAGCCATCTATTACTTAGATGCACATTGCAGAGCTATCCCTGTAGATATTGCACATCTCAGTTCAAATTTCCATTCAACTTAATGCAATGGTAAATAAGTATGGGGGACCATTTAACAACAAAGAGTAACTGACTTTAGTCCAAGCACTAACACTGGCCTCTCTTCTCTCCCTACACAACATGTGGAAAGTCTTCAAAGTTAAGCCTTATAGATCAAATTCTTTTTTCTAAAAGTTTGGATTAACTGTGTGGATTGGTTCTTTTCTGTACACTCCATGATTAGTTTCTTGCCAGTCGTGAAAGTTTCTGGCATCTTGAATAATTCCTTGATTTAAAAGTTGGTTTCATTAAACTTCTGTATTAGTATTTTATTTTAATTTTGTCTTAGTCATACATTTAGTTAATTTGTTCAAACTTCATTTTGCAGTGGAGGCGTGTATTGGAAGTTCCACAGATGCACAAGAAAGGTGTCACATGCCTTGCCAGCATGATGTTTTCTGAAAATATTGGAATATTTGCTTCAACTTCTTCAGATAACACTATTGTTGTATGGGAAACAATTCTTTCTTCTGGCTCCATTGGTATGTCGGTCTAGTGCCTGAATATATTCATACTCATACTAGTTATGCCTATACATTGGTCTTGCATCTAAATTTTTGGAGAGAATGTGTTATGATATTGTCACTAATTTGTTATGTCCCTTACATACATGGTATCATGTTTTGCCTTTTGAGAAGTAAGCTTTATTTGACAGATTGTTTGCTTCTTTGGATTAATAGTAGCATTGTTTTGATTCATGAAACCTATGCCATGTTAAAATTTTTAGTTAGTCAATATTAAAAAGTTGTATCTTATATCAAAGAGGGTCTGTTAATGTGATTATATGAAACTTATGTGGTTTTACTCATTTTAGACAAGGTAGAGTTATCTTCATTGGTCTAAACTCGCAACCCATATGAACTTGTATCAACTGAACATATCTTGCATGGTCCAACATATTATGCGCAGGTTTACTTCTTTAGTTACTTGTGCTGTATGATTAGCAGGCAACATGAACTTTAACTACTTGATTGCTCTTTCTTCATATTTGTAAAGTTGTCCTGGACGTTTGTACTGCAAACTTCTAGTTTTGCCTTGTTGATGTGTCCACTGAAGTTTTTCTTTACAATACCCAATGTTTCGTGAATGATAATCATGTTTCATTGCACGACAGGTGATTGTGAAATTTCATCCGTAGATTCCTTCTCTGTGGGCTCAAAACCAATGGTTGCATTGTCCTTAGCAGAACTGCCAGATTCTAAAGGAAGTCTAGTGTTAGCAACTGGAGGTTTGGACAATAAGATCCACCTTTATTGTGGTGCTCGGACTGGAAAGGTTTGCAAAGTGCTCACTGTCTTGCCTTAGTTATCCATTATTTTCTGAATCATTTTAGTAATGTCATACTCACGTATACAGTTTGTTCATGCTTGCGAGCTGAAAGCCCACACAGATTGGATTAGAAGTTTGGACTTTTCATTACCAATTAGTTTTGATGGTGGAAATAAGTATATGTTTCTTGTTAGTTCATCACAGGACAAATGCATACGCATATGGAAGATAACATTTCATGGTTCTGCTAAATCTGGGTTACCCTACAAGAAAGAAGATATTGGTTTGACATCTTTTATTGAGGGCCCACTATTCATTTCTGGGGATATGTCATATCAAGTTTCATTGGAATCCCTTCTTGTGGGACACGAAGACTGGGTATATTCAGTTAAGTGGCAGCCTCCTTTGTTCATATTTCCACATGGCGAAGAATTTTACCAACCTATGAGCATCTTATCTGCATCTATGGACAAGACTATGATGATATGGAAACCTGAGAAAAACACTGGTATTTGGGTTAACATGGTGACTGTAGGTGAATTGAGTCACTCCGCCTTGGGATTTTTTGGAGGCCATTGGGCACCAGATGGTGCATCAATTCTTGCACATGGATATGGTGGAGCATTTCATCTTTGGCAAAATATCGGTGTGGATCTTGAAAATTGGAAGCCGCAGAAAGTTCCTTCTGGTCATTTTGCTTCTGTTTCTGACATTGTTTGGGCCAAATCTGGTGAATATCTACTGTCAGTTAGTCATGACCAGGTCATTTTTCAGATTTCTGTTTTCTTATACATTTTCTGCTTTCTTTCATTGCTTATACCTTGTTATATTAGACATCCAGTCCCTGTTTGTTTGGCAGTTCAAAATTAATCTAGTTTAATTTTAAACAGTCATATCACTTCACACATAAAATTTAATATTAAAAATTAATTTTATTTCACATCCTACACATATTACTAACATAATAACTAACTTACATCATATCCCTCACATATCCCAATATAATATCTAACTTTATATCACATCCCTCACATATCTCAATATAATAACTAACTTTATTACATATCATTCACAACTTTCAATAAAAAATATCTCTATCCAAACTTAATTTTAACTTAGTTAAATTTTAACCTTATAAACAAATGGCCTCCCCCCATTGTTATATTTCACTATTTATTTGTTTGAAGCTGCATAGGCAAACCATGTTCATGTGATGTGTCATTATTTTTTTTGCTCTATCGAGCTGCGGTTGAGCACGGTAAGAAATGGCACTGGGAAGATACATATTTTTGGATATAAATTTTTGACTATTACAAAATCATCATTCCTGGCAAAGCCACTAAAAACAGTGAAAAAAGAGAAAATGCTTATCGTAAAAACAGTGAAAAAAGAGAAAATGCTTATCGTTGTTGTTATTTTGGTTAATACTGCATGTTAAATTTATTTCATAAAAAAAAATACTGCATGTTACATTTATTGTTTTATGTTGTGATTCTTATGTAATATTTGTTGAGTTGAAAGCATTCTTCTTTCTGTACTTGAATTTCATCCCCTCTATCATCTTATTGTCTCTCTTTCTTGATATCCTTAGGATGGTCCTATAGAGAATCAGCCTGAGTTTTTCCTTCCATTTGCTTATATTTCACTCCTGATCCCTCTATAATTGTATATGACCGTGTTCAAATTTTTCCGCTTTCTCTCTTACTATTGCTCTAGCTTTCCCTTTGTATTAACCTTTTAACTAGTTATACTACGATTAATGCGCTGTACTTGTTTGTTTTAGAAAACTTCTTTTTAGTTTTACTTCATTTATTCTGTTTTGTTGTTTGGTGATACGGTAAACTGTGATTTATGCAGACAACTCGAATTTTTTCACCATGGAATAATGACGCATGTGAAGGGCTTTCTGTTTTTTGGCATGAAATAGCACGACCACAAGTTCATGGGCATGATATCAACTGCGTAGCAATCATACAAGGATCTGGCAATCACCGGTTTGTTAGTGGTGCTGAAGAAAAAGTTGTGCGTGTATTTGAAGCTCCGTTATCCTTTTTGAAGACTCTTCGTCATGCAGCTCTTCAACAACCTGGCTTTGAGGATCTAGAAGCTGTACAGGTTTTGGGTGCAAATATGTCTGCCCTTGGGCTTTCTCAAAGGCCTATATATTTGAATGGTGAGATCTCCAAAATCATGAATAGTGAAATGCCAACCTAAGCTCCCCACTCTCCTTCCCAATCCAAATGAGATGTGAACAATATTTTAAAAAATGGAACTTTTCTATTGAATTTGTATGTGTTCCAGCTTCTACATTTTGATTAGCATGCACTAAAGAAGAATTAATTTAATTCAGCTGCAAATGGTGCCTCAAGTACGGTGAAGGATGAGTTCTTAGATCCTTTGGAGACAATTCCCGATGCTGTGCCAATTGTCTTGACTCAGCCTCCCATTGAAGAGCAATTAGCTTGGCATACGCTTTGGCCAGAATCTCACAAACTTTATGGCCATGGGAATGAGTTATTTTCTCTTTGCTGCGATCATGAGGGAGTTCTAGTTGCTTCATCATGCAAGGTATTGTTTAATGAGGGAGTTCTAGGTAATGTTTGCCCATGTTTGCTCCATCACACTTTTGATTTTTATGTCCCTTAATACATTTTTATTGCTAACGAGCTTTGAACTGTAAGATGTGATTGTTTAATCACTAATTAGGGGTCTTGTAATATTGACTCCCCAGACCTGTTGAGTATGATAGTTTTACTGATTAGCATCATGAATTTTCTTCATGATGAATGTTTTATTCATATGTACAACAGCAACAACAAACCACAACAAACCAAACGTTTATCTGTATGTGTTTTGAAAAATTGTAAGCTTAAGTCATATGATTATCTAAACTCTTGTGTTTGATAGTTGCAGAAGTCTTGGCGAAGTAGTCTTTCAAGGTCTCTGTTTGCTTTCCAATTAAGATGATATGGCTTCTAATGATTTAAATGCATTGTGATTGACTAAAGCGTGAGGTGGTGAATACCTTAATCTTCATCATGTAATTTTCTCTAGCTCCAAACTTCCTTTCTTCATTTCTAGTTACCTCATGCCCAAGGTGACATGCCAGTTCTGTCGGCTTTTTTTTTTATTTCACCCCTTGGCACCACAATTTCCCCAACCCCACTTAGAAATTATGGTGATAGTGTAGTTTAAACCTAAGACCCTTGATTTTTAGGAAAGCTTCTTCCTCACTGGGCTAGGAGAAGACCACTTGTGAGCATATTTGAAACACTGATCTGATTAGCTTTTTTTTTGTAACATTCTCATTAATGCTTTGATTTCATCTTAATGTATAAACTTACGTGTGATACGAGGTGCTACTGGTTGTTCTTTTATTTGCTTAAATATCAAGCCATTATGGTGCTTGTCTGATCATGAAAAATGGATGTCATATTCTAGTGCGGATTATATTATGTGTGCTCAGTTATTTTACATGACAGGTATTATATGTAGGTAATATAAAAGAATTTCCTTCTGTTATAGAACATGTTTTATTCGATATCATTATGTCATATGCCTGCTATCATGTTGTATATACATGTTTAGTAATAAAGCATATAATAGTTTACTGTATACCTTTTTTTTCAAACTAATTTCGTTATAAAAAAAAGTCATTGACTTCAGATTCTTTGATGTTATTTATTACTGAATTTTAGGTAGTTCCATCTTCAACTTCTATGGTGGATGCCATCACTGTTTGCATAACAACTCTGTTTCCGGTTGAACAACTTCAGTTTCTTTGTTTTTTCGTGGTACTGGTGTTCCGTCCTGTTAGAGGGCTGATAATAAATTTCTTTTACGCCCTCTTTGCAATGACTAATATTCACTAAATGTCTCACAGTTGTTAGTGCCAAAACTTGTTTGTGAATTATTAAGCAGGTTCCAGGCATTGTGCATTCCAATGTGAAATCTTGGAAACGCTTCCCCTTTCATAAGTAGTCTCGAAACATTACTTTCATGTACACATTTTGCTTTAGATGTCTTAAATCTCATCATTTTTAGGATATGGCATGATAATTTTACAATTTTTCATCTTATATTATTTGTTTGCTTTCTTCCATCCTTCAGGCACAGTCTATAACTGTTGCAGAAATATGGCTATGGGAAGTGGGATCATGGAAGGCTGTCGGCCGTCTGCAATCTCACAGTCTGACAGTCACTCAGATTGAATTTTCTCATGATGATGCTTTCCTTTTATCTGTTTCAAGGGATAGGCAGTTCTCAGTCTTCGCAGTCAAGAAATCTGGTATATATATTCTTTTGCAGTAAATCCTATAATATTAAATCCAATAAATTATACATTTAAGTTTCCTTGTAGGATTTTATGTCAGTATGCCTAAGTCAATTTACAGGCAATGTATATTTCATCTGAAAAATGAAACCGAGACATGCTTTCCCAAAATTTTGGTTTGTATAACTGCTGGGTTCCTTGTCAGCTTCTTCTCTTGCCACGCATTTTCAAAGTTATTTGATGTAACAGACATTTTATGATTACAGTCGTATGTTGCACAGAGATTTAAAGAGGAAATTTAAGAATTAACACTAATTGTAGCTTTGTTTTGTCCGCAATAAAGAAATCACAAGTAAAATGAGTATTTTGAGATAGAAATGTGGTAAATCTTCAATAATGTAGTAAGAGAAACTTTTATTAGGGGGAGTTTCTAAGTCTTAGTAAAAATGGGTTATTGAAAATTAACTTGTCGTTTGTGCTTGTACAAGGGAAGAAAATAAATTTATTGTGAGAGAAATTTCGAAAATGGTAGGATGCAAGTAATTCATTAGAAGTTAACAAAAAAAAAGTGGAAGATGGATTCACATAGTCAACCTCAAATAGGTGGATAAGGAGTTTGATGATAGTGATGATGCTGATAATATATATAGCTTGGCTAGGCATTCAGTGCACTTGTAAAAGATGAAGGTGAACTGTAATGAGAAGTGGTTTTGCCCCATTACCATGCATATGACAGAGCAACCAGCCCCCTTGAACATCTCTCATAAAAGCTAGATCCATGTGAGGTGTGCGATGCATGGCTAAAGAAATGCCAGTCACTATCTAAATGAACTTGAAATATTACTGAGTGTGAGTAAAATTCCAAGGTATAGCAAATAATGAGTAATTTACTAATCTTCTTTCTTGGATTGACTACAGCCCTTATAAATATTTGCCTGAAATGCACTTAACTATGTGGCATACTTGCTAGGGGGTGAAGTAAGACATCAATTGATCACCAAGCACGAAGCACACAAAAGAATAATATGGGCTTGTACCTGGAACCCCTTCTGCCACCAATTTGCAACTGGATCAAGAGACAAAACTGTCAAGATTTGGGCTGTTGAAGCCTCAAAATCGGTCAAGCAAATCAAAATCTTGCCAACCTTCCAGGAAAGCGTTACGGCTTTATCATGGCTCGGCTGTGATCGGTCCTGCAACACTGGTCTCCTTGCCGTAGGCATGGAAAATGGATTGATAGAGCTCTGGCATCTTTCAGGTGGCAGGGATGCATCACAGCAGTTCAATGCTGATGCTGTTGTGCGGTTTGATCCATACTTGTCCCATGTATCAACAGTGCACCGATTGGCTTGGAGACCTGTCACTGATGAGAGTGATTTGAAAACCATGCAACTTGCTTCGTGTGGAGCAGATAACTGTGTGAGGGTGTTTCAAGTGCAAGTAAAATGATCGCTTTTTCATGTCTAGTCAAGTCATTGAAGATCAGTTTTTCTTAAAAGATTTATTCATTGAAGAAAAAGAAGGTATGCTTCCTTTTAAGTTATAATTTCTATGTTCCATTAGTATTTGTTTTACTGCTTTGAATGCAACAGTCTAGCTTTTTTTCCCTATTTTGTAACTGTCAATGTAGCATAGTGAGAGGCCTTTTATAATTTTTAGTAACAGCTTTATTGCCCTGTTTTTGTATTGGACTTTTTGCTGCTTATAATGTAATTATACTGGATTGCTATTTGGAGTAGCTGCTTAACCGTCTTTTGAATGGTTTCTATCGTGATGTTGACAATTAGTTTGTGGAGTTTATGTCAAGTTTTTGATTTTTGACATTTTATCATGAATGTTTACAGCTTCACTTTAGTCGAACAGAAAGAATGTCTCTAGTTTTGTTATGGCTTATTCATTTCTGTCAGGTTTGGTTATGATGCGGGACAGGTGAATGACAATGCAGTTTAGAGATCAGCAATATGACAAAGCAGATTATTCGCAAAATAATACTAAATATCAGAGAATAATTTTGTGATGACTGAGAAATCAATTAAGCCTGCAAAGACCAATTACTTTTAAAATCTTAAATAAATTAGATCGAAGGCAATTGAGAAATTACCAATTCAGATTAGGGCGCAATTCGGTTTTCAATAAATCAGAAACAGGGAACAGGATTGAGGGTCTCACAATATTTAACCAACAGTAATTTAAATTCGCTCAGTAATAAAAGGTTGCACAGGTGGAACAATTTCGAGCAAGTCACAAGCGAGCAGAAAAATCCAGCTTAATCAATTTTACCAAGTTAAAGGCCTGATAGGAATTCGTACCTGAGTCAGAGATTCCAAGGATCACAATGTAATTTCTCCAAATAGGGCCTCGGGTCTGGGCGAAGCAGGCAAGCCGAACCGAGCGACGCGGTCGCGCGGGCGCAAC
>JAEMOT010000968.1:89865-102171 GCA_019297695.1 Apostasia ramifera
CGGAGCAGGGTCGCCGGTGTACGCAAAAGCGGGCGAGCGCAGATGTCGCACGCAGTCAGGGCGCAGTCGAGCGCGGGGGCGACGCGTGCGAGTCGGGCGCAGACGCGTGCGGATGAAACTGTCAGAGAAGTCGATGTGAATACTGGAGGTGCGAGATGAATGGAATCGAACCCAGAGGGGAGGAGCTGGAGCGGGTGGAGTTTAGGGATTCTCACCCAAGGCCCAAGCCCTTCCCTATCCAGGATATCGATTCATTCCAGAATCAAATAATCCCAAGGGAAACACAACTCAGATTTATTCAGCATTCAGAAAATAAGAGTGACAGGGAGGCGTTTATATAGACCTCCATACAGACTGACTCAATAAAGAAAAAATACATAATGTAATAAATTTCTCACACAAACGAGAAAATACTAAATAACATGCCTAAAATAATGATCACTAAAATAGAAACAACTAATACAAAATAAATGCGAGAAATAAAATCATCCCAAAATGGAATCTCCAATCAATCAGAATAAATAGGAGATTTTCAATCTATCGAGTCAGCGATCTGCAACATCCTTCTTTCCCAATCTGTCCTAATAGTCAATCAATCCAGATCGAAGCAGCATGGCTAGATCTCGGCCGTCGACGATAAACTCTGCCAGGAATAAATCGACGGTCGATCGTGGTGTCCCCACCAGGTTATAACTTTCATCTATGTATTATATGTTATTATTATCTGATTGCTTTTCAGCTTCGTCCAGGGATTTGTCATCCTTCCTTATAATATGTTGTGCCAAGAATCTTTTATGATTGTTTTCTTGAAAGTCGGCCGAAGCCTATATATTAAAAGCAAAAAGCATCATGTACACAAAAAGCAAGGATTGCACAAAAGTCTGTTGGGAGGGACATGGTGTTATCCCAACAGATATCAGAAACAAAAGATGAAGAAGCAATATAGTGGGCAGCCTCATTGGCTTGCCTATACACATGTGAAATTTTACAATAAGGAAAGGAAAACAAAGCATTAAGAGGATCACGAAGCTCGTCCGTGCTGTTACTCTCCGGCCAATGTAAAGCGGACTGGAGTTGATCAATGATAAGCTTGGAGTCACCTTCGAGCCAAATTCCTTGTATTTTATCGATCCACGGTTTAGCAAGTTCGAGAGCTAATAGCGCAGCCTGAAGTTCAGCAAGTTGCACGGCTTGTGTAGATAAAGAGCGACCCTGAGCAGCAAGCAATTGGCCCTCAGAATTGCGAATCAAAGCTCCAATGGCAGCAGTATTCTGTCTAACAGCACCATCAAAATTAATTTTTAATCAGTGCTGAGGTGGGGGATTTCATGAAACAAAGGGGTTTAAACAGCCTAAAAGGCTGATGGAATCCCAGTTCTCAGAACTAGAAAAATGTTTTGGTGTGTGCTGAAAGATAGAGTTGATGGCAATGACTCGGGGAGAATGGAAGGGTTGGCCATGAACCTTGTTGTTTCTTGCCTGCCAGATGAAATATAGAGCTGCTGCTGTATACTGAGTACTTAGACAATGACGATTATGCTGAATTGAAGAGCCCATACGCTGAAGCAAAGCAGAAATCGTAGCTGGTATGGAAGAAATACTGAAACATGAAGCCTGCGAAGAAAATGTTGGTGAGAAAGCAGAAATGTAGGCGAAGACATGCTTGGCAAAGGGGCAGATGCAGAAAATGTGATTTAAGTCCTCATGATCAGCGCATCCCCAAGGGCAAGTAATGATTCCTGAAAGTCCTCTAGAAGCAAGCCAGGTGAAAGTTGGGAGAGAATTCTGGTATAACCGCCAAAGAAATGTTTGAAACCAGGGTTGGCTTTTAAGCTTCCAAATCCAAGCAATTGAGCTGCATGTAGGGGAAAATAACTCTTTATACACCAAGGAAGTTGGGAGTTTGCTGGTTTCGGTAGACAACCAAACCCAAGAATCTGAGACTGAACTTGATAGTCTCGAAAGTGTAGTAATTGGCTGAACCAGTGAAGTACCAAAAAATAATGAAAGCTTATCTTCATTCCATTGATTATCAAGGAGGAAATCAGAAACCTGATCAGGGAGCTCAAGCATGACGTTAATGAAGGTAGGCCAACGACTAAGAGGAATATTATTGATCCAAGGATCATGCAAAACCGAGCAAGTGAGGCCAGATCCAATTTTCCTTTTCATCTTATCAGTAATCAGATCACTAAACTGCAAATTAAACGCCAAATATAAGAATCACCTCTTCGGGCGGAGAAGGTGGGCTGTCGGTTGCCATATTTAGCTTGGAAGAAAGGAACCCAAAGGGATTGCTGGTTGGTGAAGAATTGAGTTGCGAGTTTGGCAATCAAAACCTTCTGCCAAGTAACAAGTTGGTGTATACCAAGACCTCCAGCACTTTTCGGCTTGGCTATGGAATCCCATTTAACATAATGTAAAGTATTATGAATCATATCCCCATTCCATAAAAATTGACGAATAAGCTGTTCCATAGCTGATAAGATTGACTTCGGGATGAAAGTGTGAGACATAGAATAAACAGGAAGTGAAGATAAAACACTATTAATTAGTGTGAGGCGACCAGCAAAGGAAAGGTTGCGAATTCCCCAGAGAGAGATATGTGACCGGATTTTAGCAATCAAAGAAGCATAATCATCTTTACGAGGCTTACGGAAGAGAAGAGGAATCCCCAGATACTTGCCTTGATGTTGCTGGTGGAAGCCAACCTTATTTACAATCATTAGTCGCCTTGCTCGTCTAGTTTTGCTGCTGAAAAATATAGAAGATTTGGCTTGATTTATACGTTAGCCTGAAGCTTCACAGTAAGCCTGCAATACTTTCTTGATCGTTAAAGCAGCTTTATGTGTTGCAGGAGCAAAAATGAAAATATCATCGGCAAAGAGTAGATGGGAGAGAACCGGTCCATTAGGAGAAAGTTGAATGCCATGAAGAGCATTGGTGGCCAGCGCATTCTGAATAAAAAGAGACAATAGTTCCGAGCAGATAATAAATAGATACGGCGATAGGGGGCATCCTTGACGGAGCCCGCAGGTAGCTGTAATCCAGGGAGATTTAAGCCCGTTAAAAGTGAATTGAAAACGAGGCCTTGAAATGCAAGCCATGACCCAATTGATCCAGATTGCCGGAAATTTAAAATGAAGGAGCATTGAGTGTAAGAAATCCCATCGCATGCGATCATATGCCTGTTCCATATCAATCTTTAGGGCCATTAAGCCAGAAGTGAATGTGGAATAACGGAGCTGATGCATCATTTCTTGAGCAAGAATACAGTTGTCTGTTATATTGCGATCCGGTACGAAAGCTGTTTGCTCCTGAGCAATGAGGGGTCCAAGACAGGATTTCATCCGATTAACTAGGATTTTAGCAACAATTTTGTAAAGGGTGCAGCAAAGACTGATGGGCCGAAATTGATGGGGCAGATGGGCATTGTGAGTTTTAGGCAGAAGGATGACCAATGTGTCTTTCCAGTGAGGAGGCATACCCGTGTGAAAGAAGTTCAAGATGGCAGCACAAAAGTCAGCTTGGGTAATATGCCAGTAACCCTTAACAAATGAACCGGTTATACCATCAAGGCCGGGAGCACGATTTGCGGCAAGGGAGTGGACGGCAAAACTGATTTCATTTGCTGAAACAGGTTGGCTGAGAGCGGAAATCTGATCTGCAGAAAGGAGGGCCCGGGGTGTGAAGGTTGGAGCTGAAAAATCTGAGAGCTCTGGCTGCCATTTGGATTGAAAATATTTGTAAAAGCAAGACATCATAGCTGAATCATTCTCCAATTTCTGCTGATTGTCATTAATCAAATAAGAAATATGGTTTTCTTTTTTACGTTGTGTAGCCATGCGATGAAAAAAAGGTGTATTACGATCACCATCGGCCAGCCATCTTATCTTAGCTCTTTGAGCCCACCAGATTTCATTGCGTGTAAGACAGGCATTGTAATCAGAAGTTGCTGAATTTGAAGAACTATGAGGAGCAGAAGGGGCTGAAGGCAAGTGCTGGCTTGATGAAGTTGAAGGATTGCTGGATTGAGCAGGAACAACAGTAGAAGGCTGTAGGCTGGAAGAATTCGGGACAGCAGCAGAAGAATTCGGGACAGCAGCAGGCTGAGAGACTTTAGTAGGACAGTTAGCTTCTTTGTGACCAACTATGCCGCAATTAAAACAGATAATTGATAAGCCTTCATATTCAACCTTTTGATAAAATTTGCCATGACAGCTATCAATCCAGAGACCAGATTTAAGTGGTGCACTGAGATCGATGCGAACACAAACTCGGGCATAAGCAACTCGATCTACTGAAGCAGTGCAAGGATTAAGGAGTACCGAGGGCTGAAACAATTCTAGCAAGATTTAAAATATCCCACGAATAAAGAGGCAAACCAGGAAGGCGTATCCAGAGAGGCGTGGAAGAACCCACAGCAGATGAGGCCGTGAAATTCGGTGTCCAAACATCAAGGCCAAGAACTTGGCCAGCCACGATCCAAGAGCCGGAACGAAGAATGGCATCACGATCTGCTTCATGAGCAAATTGGCAAATAAAACAATCCTGTCCAACATCAAGTAGTCGGAAGCCCTCAAAGTGACCCCATCGCTTGTGCAGCTCAGAAGAAAGAAATGGGTAGGGAAGTCGGCGGCCAAATAAACGACCGACTAAAGCATTGGCAAATTTAGTTTCCATTCTTTTAACCGCTGCATCATCAAGAGTGACCACTCCATGATGAAGGAAAGAAGAAGAAGACATATTAAGTTGAGAAATTTCCACGTAAGCTTTCTTTTGCCATGATGGATTAACAAAAACTTGTGGTTGAGTCTGTGGGCCATTATCACAAACAGCTGGTGGGCCATTATCTCAAACAGCTGGTGGGCATGCAGTGGAGGCAGTAGCACAACTTGCTGGAGTGTTATCAACGAGCTTGGGAGAAAAACCAGAATGCAGAACAGGTATAGAGGAAGAGGTAGTGGGAATAGGAGGGCTAGTTACCCGGGAATCAGCATTGTCGCCAGCGAAATATAAGCGTTGTTCCATTAGAATGTCTTCAGCAACTTCAGCCTGATAGGTTTCGGTAGGGAAAGAAGAAATAGCATCCTGATTAGCACAGCTAACATTCTGAGCTTGAGTAATGGCAGAACCAGAATTATCTTGCTCCATAGCAGAAGATTGCACAGTAACTTGACGGGATTCCTCCTCCATTTCCGTGGGCTAAATTACAGCTGGGAGAGCTAAGGTGGGGGCAAGGTAAGGTTCAGAAGGAGCAGCTTGCTGCCGGTAGGCGCTGAAAGCCGCTGGTGGCCCTGTGTTCCACGCGCCACAGCGGAAGGGGGGAGTATGGTCGCAAAGGGGGGAGTATTTTCACGCGCCACAGCGGAAGGGGGGAGTATGGCCCTGTGATCCACGCGCCACAGCGGAGAACTAACGGGGTTTCTATAAACAAGAAATTTTAGCTGGGCCTGTATCCTATCTTCTTATCAGCCAGTAATTAGTTAACATGTGATACACAAACGTTATGTGATAGAAATGCAAGAGAAATTATAGCATGACCACAGTTTTGAAAGGAAAAAATGCGTTAAGTACATGTAAGTAGTGTAATTACCAGTTCAAGAATTGTTGATAAGGCATTCCATATTATGAATGGACTACACCAAAGTTGTATTAAGTCCATATATTTTTTCAATTTGATGATACTCAAGTTGACTAATTTATTAAAGGAAGGATTTTGTTTTGTATTTTGTTGATGATACATTTCTGATAGGTTAGATTTGTAAATGGTTTAATTAAAAAATCCCATTTTTGGTGGAATATTTTAGAAGTAATTGTACCAATCTTGTAGGAGATGGAGTAAATGTATAAGTTTGGTGATTCTAAAGAAAGAGGTAACTAGGTCTATGCTATGAGATTAGATGAGGTAATAGATCCTTTCAAATACCTCGATTCTATTATTCACACAAAGTATAGAGGAGAATGCCAATCATAGAATCAAGATAGGATAATTGAAATGGACAAGTACATATGAGTTATATGTAATAGGAAGATGCTTCTCCATTAAAAAAATTATAAGATCACTATGCTAGTTGGGAGTGTTAGGCAATTAAGTGACAAAACATTCATAAGATTAATGTATCAGAGATTTAGTTAAATAAAAAAAAAATAGATGACTGCTATTCGATCGGTTATGCTACTTGTAGAGATTAGTAACAAAATACTTGGGAGTGATCACATTAGAGTGAATTTTATTATAATTAATGGTATCAGAGATAATGTAAGAATATAACCTATAGAAGATAAGATGATAGAATGGTGTTTAAGGTGGTTTGAGAATGTCCATTGTCAATCATGGTAGGTATGAGGGAGAAAAAATCTAAAAATAAGATTCGAGTCTTGACTTACTAGCCTAGTATAGGATTAATGCTTTGTTACTTTTTTAATGTTCACTATAGTATTGAAAAAATGTTATGGAGTGCAAAATTAGTCAAGATAGAAGCATTTGTATTAGTGAGATAATAATTAATAATCAAGTTATTAGGAGGAATGAGCGATTTAAATATCTTGGATCAATTATACAAAATAACGGTGAAATAGATGAAAATGTTATCCACAAAATTCAAACAGAATGGCTAAATTGAAAAAAAATTTCTAATGTGTTGTGTGATAAAAAAAAATTACTTAAATTTAAAGATAAATTTTACAGAATAATTATAAGACCAGTAATATTATATAGTGTAGAATGTTAGCCCACAAATTAAAAATACATAAGTAAAATAAATGTCACAGAGATGAGGGTGTTAAGATGGACAAGTGGGTATACACGAAAAGATAGGATGAGAAATGAGTGTATTCGCTAAAAAGTTGTGGTAATCTCCGTTGAGGATAAGAAGAAAGTTGACTAAGATGGTTGGATATATAAATCGTAAGCCGATGGAAGCTCCAGTAAGGAGAGTTGAATTATTGACTTTGCTTGTGTTAAAAGAGAAAGTGAAAGATCAAATAAGCTATGGCAAGAAACCATTAGAAAGAATATAACATATTTGGAGATAAATGAGGACTTGTTATTTGATGGAGCGCAATGGAAATAAAGGATTTATGTAGCCGACCCTACCTAGTGGGATAAAGGCTTGGAGGTTGTTGTTGTTGCGTATAATGTTGAAAGAAAAAAATCATATTATTCACTCGTGAGAAATATTACTCTAGTATACTAGTATACTGTCACGTATAGCATAAGTTCTACAGCGCAAAAAATCTCACTATAGTATTAACTATAAAACCTTCTACACTATGGCATGGAATTTCCAAATTTTAATACAAAGTAACTGATAATTATTACAATGAATCTTCACATACTCAAAAGCATTGAGGTTTAATTTCCCAAATGATCATCATCATCATCATCATCATCATCCAAGTGCAGTCTCACAAAATCTGTCACCACTTCCTTCCTCTCCCCATACAAACTCTTCCTCTTCTCCTCCTCAGCCTTCTCCACCTTCTCCCTCGTCATCACATTCACATCCTCCACAGCCTTTGCGACATGGTTGAAGGCACTAGACACCAAAGAAGCCCCTGTTAGCACGTAGTGGTTGCTCAAGATCACCGAGCTTGCGATGCTAGCCTTTTGCTCTGCAGCAGCCATGGCTGATCTAGTGATCTCTGAGACCCCAAAGATTCCATCTACCTCCTTCATTTTGTCATTTACAATGGCTGTGCCGATGCCAATCTTGTCAGTAAGCCCTAGCCGGCAGTTGATGGAGGCAACAGCAGAAGATGCATTGGAGATGAGGTGGTATTTTTTGTCGAAGGACCTGGCCCTCTTGAGAGCATCTTTGCCAAGGATATAGCCCTTGGCTAGCATGCTGCTTACCATGTCTTCTGCTCTCTTGACTCCATATGTGCCTTGTATGCCAGATGTCTTGTTTTCATCCTTCTATTTATTTTTTTGAAAGAGTTAGAATGTGTTAGCTAGTTCGCTGCTTTAGGTGGTGCAAAGGCCAGTCTAATGTAAATATAATATGTACATATGGAATTATTAAGGGTTATATCTTAAAGTTAGATTATAATATCATATAGGTTCTATTTGATCTCTTGGATTTATTAAATTTTTCTATTTGGTCTGACTTAAATATTTCACACAAGTCCTTTTGAATGATTTTCATCATTTTTTCTCTCATCATCAATTACAAGGTGGATGCTCGACCCTCTCTCTCTCTCTCTCTCTCTCTCCCTCTCCCTCTCCGCAGAGCCCTAAAGCAGAAGCACTAGCAGGTGACAAGCTATGAATTCAAAGCTGCTTTTCTTGAACAAAGAACAAGCAAGTAGTCTATTGTAGTTATTTTTTGACTTTGTGATCTGCCCTGGAAAAATATGTATATATGTGAAGCCTTTTCTTCCCCTCTGATCTCCTTTTTTTTTTTTGATAATACCTTTCTGATCTCCTATTCCTCATCAGCAATGGCTACATCAGCAATGAGTAATATTGTCCTTTCACACTATTTCGTTAGTTTTTTGACTAAAGAATCTAATATGAAAACATTATCATATTGGATGGACCAAACAAAAAGTTTTTTGAATTTGTGAGCCCTGATATTATCTGAATTTGAGAGTGTTATTTACCTGTATCTTAATCATATCATACAAATCTTTCTATTAGCAGCTTTATGTGAAGGAATTTTGTTTTTACTCTCCCTAACCCTTATCCTCCTTTTATTTGATGTCATTCCTGACAATTTTTCCTGCAAAGAGCATAGCATTTCATCTTTCTTCTACTTCTTTTCCTCTCTACAGTCTTTATTTTGTGTGTGTGTGTGTGTGTGTAGAGATAGATTGATTAATTTACTCATGTGATTACCAGGGGCCTACAAGCTTGAGGTGGCAACTGGTAGTTCTCAGCATGTGTTACTGTGACAGAATATTCAGCAATGGTTGCTCCCTGCAAAGAGAAAAAAAAAGAAGAAAAAGGTTAGTTGAATGAAGCAAATAAAAGTACCAAGAATAAGGCTAGAAATGAAAAGCCAAATATAAGAAAAGTAAATGAACTCACTGAGAGAAGCACTGATGTGTCTGCTCCCTGCTCATCCTTGAATGTCACATATGCTACCTGAGACCTTTCAGATTCACTGTGAATAGTGAAAATGATGATTTAATTATAACTTATCGATACATTCTCATAGATCTTATCGTACTTTGTATAGTTCGTAAGCTCATAATGGTGGTTTTCAATTTACTAGATTGGGTTTAAAATAAATTATATATACAGTCAATCCACAAAAATTAAAATTTTAGGGCCTGTTTGATTGACCGCTTTAAGCGGTTTCAAGCGGGACGGAGACGATTTAATAAAATTAATTAATTAAACAATTTTAATTCATCTCATAAATCTGATTCAAGCGGTTTCGGACTCGTGATCGCTTTTTTTTCTCAGATTTTTAGAAAAATATATTTGGGGATTAATTTGGTATTTTTCTCAAGGCTAAAATTAAGGGGTAATTAAATTTGATAAATTCAAATTTTATAAAATAATGATAAATCATCTTTTGATTCATAATCACATCCCTTAAATATTTTAAATTTTGATATATATATCTTCATAAAACTTTTAAATTAATAATATTCAAATAAATTATAAATTTTTTTTATTTAAAAAATAATGAATTAATATTTTTTATTTATTTTTATTATTTTTGAGATTTTATTGTGAGATGAAGTGGTTTCTAAATTAATATTCATCCGAATAAAAATAAATTAAAGTAGATTTAAAACTAGTTTTAAGTTATTTTTCATTTATACAAAATTTAAATTTGAAATTGCTTCATTTATCTGAAATTGCTTCAAACTTTGAATTCGATTTTATTTATTTTGAATCTGAATCTGTTTCAAAATAGTTTAAGATTTTTGTTTTGAGATTTGAGATTGAGAGTTTAGTTTTTAATGTTAAAATATTTTTTGACATAAGATTTTGCGTTTTAGATTTTAAATTATAATTTTATGAGTTAAGATTTGAAGTACAGTGAAATTTTATTGAAAAATGATTTAAAATTTATAATAGAGAGAGAGAGAGAGAGGACCTTTGCATTTCAATATAATCAACATCTCCAGAATAGGAGAAAAATTCTTTAAGATCATGCTGAGAAGCAGATAATGATATGTTGCTGACTTTCACTGTTCTATTTGCCTGCAGAAATGATTAGTTAACAAATTAACAGCAGCTATAATAAATTTTAGAGTTAATAGCAATTAGATCTCTCTAATTTAAGTTTACATGTTATTAGTTCTTTTTAGTTCTTAAATTAAATTGATTTTTTAGTCTGAAATATTGAGCAAATTGATTTATTATTGTTAATAAAGCAACCTAGTCAATGATATTTTTTGATATTAGTAGATTAATTTAGTTAATTTAAAATTATATTAATATTTTAGATAAATATAATGTTTAATTTAATTTAATTTAATAATTAGAAAAAAAAATTATTTAGGATCATTATTAATATCAAATAAATTATTTGTACTATCTAAAATTAGAGGATTAATTTGATTATTTTTAAATTTAGAGAGATCGCTGTTAGGTCTAAAATTTATGAAATTTTGGTTAGTGTTATTTATGTTTTAAATGAATTATTATTTATTAAATTTAATATCATTTCATTTTATTAAAAAATAATAGTGCTATTAATTTATTTTTATTTTCTTTTCTTTTTATTATCATGTTAGAGTCAAATTTAAACTTTATTGAATTTTGGGTGATATTCAGTTATTTTATCATCATCGAATATTTTTATAATCTTAATGCTGTCTTGTATAAATATCATTAAATTAAATAATTTATTTTTCCGAATATCATCAATAATTATATTGCATCAAACTCAAAGAAATCTTTTGAATATTCTTACATTTGTGAATTAAAAAAGAAATTTTTTCTACGTTCCAGCGAAACAAAATTTGGGACAAATATAATTAATACTAATTTAAATAAATATGTATATTTTATATATTCATAGCACATTGCCATTATTGAATACATTAATATTATCAAAAAAAAAAAAATTGAACGCATAAATCTCAAAAACTAAATTGAATACATAAATAAATTCAGTAATGATCATACTATTTACGATTGTTTAACCATAGAAGATTAAAAGAAAATCCTGATTCTGGAATTAATTTGTTTTGAATTTTTAAAAAATATGAAGAAACTTTTAAGGAGCTCACCGCCATTTCTCTTCTCGTAGGCCGAAGGAAAGCTGGACGAGCTGCAGGGAGAGAGAGCTTTTCTTTAAATAAATGAAATAAAATAAAATAAATTTTTTTTGCTGTGTTTATTTGAGGAGGAGATTTTGTGGCCTACGATGATTTCGGGAGGAAGGCAGAGATCGGATCGGATCGGAACTCCCGAGTCCTGCTTAGCGCGAGTGCTAAATCAGAATTAAAATAATAATAATAATAATAATAAATAATTATTTTATATAAGTTTTAATATAAAAAATATTATTTTATATTTATACTTAATAATTTTTAATTAAAATATTTATTTTATTTCACATTCTAGACTAAAATAATTGTATCAAATATTTTGATTTAAGATGTGAAATAAAATTAATATTTTTATTAAAAATTATTGAGTATATGAAATAAAATAATATTTTTTATATTAAAATTTATATAAAATAATTAAAAAAATATTTATTATTATTATTATTATTATTTTGATCCTCGCCCCAAACAGGACCTTAATACAAGGCCACATCACATACTTGGAATGCATTCACATGACACCACATGCGCATAACAACCCTATGGGTACATTTCGTGACTATATAAATGCCTTACATAATAATGATATATCTTTAGATGCTCTTACATGAATTTTATGTAATAGAAATTTTCTGTTGCGTAAAAAATTGTGAGAAACTGACATCATTTTGCTTGTGTGTGGGCCCACGAGCACACGCATTGTCACATGATTGGGCTCCGCATGTACATGCGATGTGGTCTTTTATTCGGATCAGACTCGATAATTTCTCAAAAAAATCTAAAATACTATTGTTTTAATATTATGACGTGAGTTAAAGTTATTTTACTATTGAAAAATGTATTAAATATAAAATAAATTTTTGATTTTTTTTATTTAAGTATATGTATGATATGAAATAAAATTATTTTTTTATATAAAAAGTAAAATTAATTTTTAAAATTAAAATTTATGTATGATATGAAATAAAATTATTTTTAATATTTAAATTTATATATAATATAAAATAAATATAAATTATTAAGAAAAATATTTTTAAAAAAATTTGAGATTTTTTCCCTTTAATC
>JAEMOT010000968.1:104241-115063 GCA_019297695.1 Apostasia ramifera
AATATAAAATAAATATAAATTATTAAGAAAAATATTTTTAAAAAAATTTGAGATTTTTTCCCTTTAATCAAACAAAGCCTGGGAGATATTGTGTCAAAATTAAACAAAATGCATGCCCAAAAAAAAAGAACTAATATAGATTATTAAAAGATTTCAATAATTTGATTTTTCTAATTATAATTTCAATTGGCCTTATTTTTTTCGTATTTTTCTTTTTGTAAATCAGCATTCAGCACCATATATTATCCCTAATTTTACTATAATTTTATAAAATTTACTTTTAAATCTTAGTGAAAATTTTCTATTGCACAACACACTACAAACATTTCTCCATTTTACTCATCTTGCTTGGATACTACTAGTAACATCATTATCTATTTCACTATTTTTTTTTGTATGATTGATCCAAAATATCTAAAGCACTTACTCTTCTTGACAACTTTATCATCAATTATCATATCATTAATATAAGTGCTTCTTTTTTGATTAAATGTGCATTCAATATATTCAATTTTTTATCTACTAAGATAAATCTTTAGATTCTAAAGTATTCCTCCAAAGCTTGAATTTCACTTTAACTTTTTTTTAGCTTTATCAATAAGAACAATGTTATCTGCTAAGAGCATACATCAAGGCACCTTATATTAAATATATTTAGTTAAGACTTTCATAACCAAATTAAAAAGATACAGGCTTAAAGCTGAGCCTTGATGTAATCCAACTATAATAGAAAAATTCTTAATCAAATCTTTTTGTGTCCAAATATAAATAACTTCTTTGTACATGTCTTTAATAATAATTTTTTTTCTAAAATATTTTAAAGTACTCTTTTGAGACTTTATTATAGGCTTTTTTTAAATCAATAAAAATCAATTGTAAGTTTTTATTTCTCTCCTTAAAATTTTCTATTAAACTTCTCAATAAATGAATAGCTTTCATAGTAGATTTATCTGGCATAAAATCAGACTAATTTTTTAATACTTTAATATCACGATGTAATTTATGTTCGATCACTCTCTCTCAAAATTTTAAAGTATGACTCATTAATTTAATTTCTCTACAATTAACATAATTCTATACATCACAATTATTCTTATAAATAGATACTATTATACTTTTTTTCATTCATTTGACATCCTTTGTCTTCAAAATTATATTAAATAATCTAACGAGTCAAAAAACCCCTACATTTCTCAAACATTTTCAAGTATTTATTAGGATGTCATCCAATTCTATTTTTTTTTATGCTTCATCTTCTTTAAAGCTTTCTAAACTTCAGCCTTACTAATACGTCGAATGTATATGCATGTGTGTGTGTGTCTCAGGATAAGAGTTTATCTCAACGATCTATAGTCGTCGATGTTCAGATCGATATTTAGCTTGAATTTTTGAGTTGAGCCTAGAGCCCTAATTAGATCGACTTAACTCAATTTCTATTTTTTAAATATAAAAAATATCTTCAATCATTTATTATAATTTTTTATTACTTGTATATAAGTAATATTAATTATAATTATGATATCTATTAAATGATATTTGGGTATGATTAACTCAATCTTAAATTTCATCAGATTTTTTTTTATAAAATATTTCAATTATTAGAGAGCTTAAGTTGAATCAATTAAGGCTCGAGTCAGCTTAAAGTCAAAACAAGCTAGCTCAAATTTGAATCAAGTCAGTTTGGCTGAAACTCAGTTTGTTCCCACCCCTCTATATATATATAAATAATGTAGACAATCACAATTTTTCTTTTTTTTATTTAAAAATTATAGTAATATGATTTACGTTTAAAATTTTATGGTACCCAGAATGATCAATCCAAGTATGAGTAATAGTTGAAGAGTTTTTTTTTAAAAAAATATAAAATAGTTGAAGAGTTATTATTAAAAAAAATGGTAAATTGCATTTGGCCCTTCAGATGAAAAAAATGTTACAAATTAGTATTAATTTTTAAAAAAATTTAATTTATTCTCTTTGAGATTGAAAAAGCAGTATAATTTTAATTTCAATTAAGATATAATTATTAATTTTTTATTATTATGTTGGAAGATTATTTTAGTTTATTAATTTTTTAAATTTTTTAGAATATAATTTTAAAATATTTTTTATTTTTGTTTTAAAATTTTAATGTAGAAAAAAGTAAAAAATAAGAAAAATTAAAATTTAGATTTTTATTATGTTTTTAAAGAATGTAAGAATAAATGTACATAATGGTTATTTAAAATATATAAATAGTTTAAACTAATAAAAAATAATCAAATTTTATATTTTCTATCAAGAGAAAATAATAAAATTGGTGAGAATTTGAAAGAGGACTAAGGCTCTGTTTGGCGTGAGGACCAAAACAAGACTAAAACAGGAGCAAAATGGTACTAATTTAAAAAATAACAATAATAATAATAAATAAATTTTTTAAATCATTCTANATTTTGGTCCTCACGCCAAACAGGGCCTAAAAGTGCAGTACTTTTATAACCTCAGAGCTCGAATTTGAGTTAATAACAATTATGTCCTTCTAATTAGAGCCTAAATTAATTCAGGTCCTCTAGTTTCTAAATTAATTAAGTAGATTTTTAAATTTGAGATAATAAGTAAATGGAACTTTGAGAATAGTAATGTCAAATAGGATGATGATTTTAAAATCCCTTCAATAGAATTGCTGAGATTGAGCTTAATATTTCAATCACATTTTTTTGCTTAATTTAATTTTTTATTTATTTTAAAATAAAATTTATATTTAAATTATATATATATATATATATATATAATTATAAAAAATCATTCCTCTCCCACCTTCTGCAACCATCGGGCTTTGTGGGCACGTGGGAGTCTGCATGCGTCTGGTCCTCCACAAAAGCCGACACATCGTTGGCGTGTTGAAATATTATTGCAAAAAAGACGGTTGAAATATTAATCTCAATTTTAAAGATCTTGTTAAAAAAATTTTAAAATCATAATTTTATTTGATATTATCCTCGAATCTTACCCAAATCTTAAAAACTTGAATGATAGTTATCATAATTTAAGGTGTGTTTGTTTGTAAGATTAAATTTAAGAAGGTTAAAATTAAATTTAGATAGAGATATTTTTTATTAAAAATTATGAATAATGTGAAATAAAGTTAGTTATTATATTGAGATATATGAGGGATGTGATATAAAGTTGGTTATTATGTTGGAATATGTGAGGGATGTGATATAAGTTAGTTATTATTTTAGTAATATGTGTAGGATGTGAAATAAATTTAATTTTTAATATTAAATTTTTTGTGTGATGTGATATACCTGATTAAAATTAAACCAGGTTAATTTTAAATTTATAGACAAACGGGACCTTAATCATTATATATATCTTTTTTGCATTAATGACCATGATATTTGAAGGCCTATTCCAGTTACTCAATTAAGAAGCTCACTTAACCCCATACACATCTTGTCTAATCACTGCACTTCATATTTTCATACTAGTCTTCAAATTTCATTTAGTTGGAAGAAATTTTATTTATTTTTTAAATAAAATAATATTTTACATCGCATTCTATATAAATTTTAATATTAAATAATTATTTTATTTTATATCTAACATAATTTTTAATATAATTAACTTATTTTATTTTATATCATACGTATTTCACAAAAATTTTCATAAAACTTTTTTAAATTATTTTTTTTCACCAATCAAATAGAGAATTTGATTCTGCATCCTGGTTTTTCTCATATATCATTTTCAAGAATCTTAGGGCATAAGCTAATTGTGAAGTATATCCATCTTTTCTCTGCTTTTAGACTTTATTTTTTCATGTTTCATGTCCAATTTTTATTGACAAAGAGTTCATGTTATTTTTTTAATTAAGGCAAGAAGATTGGTATTAAAGTTCGTCAAACAACATAAATACAGATGATTGGAAGTTCACATAGCCAGCCACTTGGTGAGCTTGGATGGCTCCTAGTAGTTGGTTCGGAAAAGATTCGAGTATGATTGTAGTTGCTGTCATCCACAGAGGCCTCAAGCGCTTATCGATCGATTGATGAGATCATTTTTTTCACAACAGAATATTTCTTTTTGCATGTGCAGCAAGGCCTTTTATACATATAGAAACACCCGTAACATTACTACTGATAGAACTTTTTGGAATTGTGGAGCATCCCTCTTGAGTACTTTTGTTGCAATCTTATGGGATTTATAACTTTTGTACTTGATGTTTTTTTGCAGTCTATTTTTTGATATATCACACATAGAGACTATGACTTGATTTAAAAAATAAATGAATTTACTTTTTTTGTATTTGATATTCAATTTCATTTGGTGGAAGAATAAATCAAGCTAGCTTCAGTTTAAAATCAAAATTTTCATTATTTTCTTTCAAATTTAAAAGTTGACTTCAAGTTTTTTTTTAAGTACTATACTTGCATTGTAAGTAGAGATGTAGACAAATCCAATACTTAGCTCGATATAATTTCGTTCTTGTTCGTTTATCAAACGTAGTGCATAATTTTGAATATTTTTTTAAAAGTCTGACTCCTAAATAAATGAGTTTAAATATAATAATGTTCAACTCATTTATATTCATGAATAAGATCAGCGAAAGGGTCGGCGGTGAGGTTAAGTATTAATGATATTTTTAGCATCATATATTTTCTAAAAATAATATTGCTCCATCTTATTATCTAATAATAATAATAAACTATTTATTTTTTAATTAATCTTTTCCCTTTATGTAATTGTAAACGTTCATATTGATTTATTTTGTTTTGTAAAGTAATTGCGATATGCTAATTTTTTGTAGAAAAATTGACATACACATAATAGTATTAATGACATTTTACAAATAATATTTTGTTTGATTATAAATTATTAGTCAAAAAATAATATCTAGATGTCATGACATCTAAATTATATAACATAACACCAAGATAATAATGAACCAAACGCCCCCCTAAAAAGAGTCAATTCATTATGATTTATTTACTAGTGCTTATGATTAATGTTACTGTAATTATTTTATTTATAATATTATTTTTGAAATACTAAAATTTTGAATTAAAAAGAAAGCTATACTGTGGAGTACTTTAAGATGTTACTTATCCTAACTCAAGCTTATAGATGCTATTATTGTTACTATTTTGAGGCTTCTTCATTGCACCTATTGAGTAAGAGTAAGTCCTTGTGTGGCCACAGTATTACTATTTTAAATGATCTGAAGTCTCCTTATTACACCTATTGAATGGGAGTAAATCCCCAATCATTATTGTCAGTAGAAAGTATGATAATAATCTATAAAGTAACTTCACAACTTTAAAGTAAACTAAGAAACATAATTACTTAAATAAAAAATGTGAAACTTGACATGAAACTATTTTATTTATTACTATTAATTGCATATTATAATGTTGATTGTTTTCATATCATATTGATAGAATACTGAGTTCGAGAGAACTCACTACTGATTTCACTGCTTAATTTTATCTTAGTGAGTCGAGATGCAACACTACTGCTATAATCTAATCATTCCCAACTACCAATCTACTGTACATTAGCCCTTGTTATCAGTCGGCCAGCGCCAATAACCATGCTATTGGCAATCACCGATAGCCATGTCATTAACCATTAGCCACCGAGTACCAACTAGTTGTTACCATGAATGTTTCAGTTGAGTTAATTATAGTTTAAATATAATAATGTTTGTCTAAGGATTATTACTATAATATTAAAAATTATAAAAAAAAATTTTAATATTTTTTGAATAACTATGAATTTTTAAGCTGATATTAAGTTAATTTGCAAAGTTAATGATAATCGATTTTGCTTTATATTTCAAATTTATGGCTCCACTTTTTTGGAGGGTTAATTTTTAGATGAGAAAAAAATATTTTATTTTATACATTTAAATGAGATAAAAAATTTATTTTAATATTAAAAATATATAAATGTAAATTAAAATTAATTTTAATATTAAAATTTATATAATATGTGAAATAAAATTATTTTTTAAAATTGGAATGCATATTGGGTGAATCAAAATTTATTCTTTTTTTTTTAAACGTTTTTTATCAAAATTTATTTTTTGAGAAGCTTCTTTTCTCCGAGTCCTCGTTGACTGCAGCATTACAAGTCAACTATGCCGTCCGGACGCCGAAAAGCGGATGGTCGACCACAAACCTGGACCGCCACAACGTTTGCTGACGTGTCAATCCGGTAACACGTCTCCGATCGTGACCATGGATAATTTGACCATAGCTGCGTTCACTATAAAGCTGAAATGTGGAAGCCAAATCTCTGCCTCCTCAACTCCTCTTCCCCAAAAATGCACTCCAAGCCGGAATACTACTCCGCCGCTCCGCCGGTGATGGCTCCACCACCAACATACGGATACACACCATCCGCTTATTACCCTTCGCCGCCGCCGCCGCCGCCGCCATCACAATCAGCCCTTTTTTCGGCACCAGCTCATAGACCAGTTTCATGGTCCACCGATCTCTGCGATTGCACCGATGATTGCGGCAATTGTATATTTATCAAATTATATATCAATAAAATCATTAATAATAATTTGAGATTTTAATTCATTTGATTATTCAGTAAATTAAATATAATTTACTGAATATTTTAATGAATTCAAAATTTTAATTGATTAATTTATTGAAGCTTGATAGCTCTTTCCATATCTTCTGCTAATTTTATACAATATTTAATTATTTATGCTTATTATTAATATTTTTATTTAATTTTTGTATGATGATTTTTTATTTTTTATTTTGTTTGATGATTGAAGGTTGCATGACTTGCTTCTGCCCGTGCGTTACCTTCGGCCGGATAGCTGAGATCGTCGACCGGGGATCCACATGTAATTATACCCAACAAAATTTTATTTTAGTTCCTCAATTTTGAGTCTCATTATATTTTAATCTATCAATTTTTTGACACTCAGATTTCTTTTATTTTACTGGTGATATGACCATTGATCATCAAATTATCATGAATAATAAGTAGTTTAAATGTTTTAATTCAATCAAACGAAATAATAATAAAATAGATGATCATGTTATTAGCAAAATTTAAAGATAACAGATTAAGAGAATCAATAAATTTAATACATTATATAATAGAAATACTTTATTCATATTTAAAGATAAATTTTATAGAACAATACTAAATCAATGATAGTATATGATCTGAATACTATCTATAAACTATAAAGATATAAATGAAATAGATGCTGTAAATATGAGAATATTAAAATAGACTAGTGATTATGCGCAATAGGACAAGATAATGAATCAGTAAATTCGTAAAAAGAATGGAGTAGACTCATAAGCTCAAAAAGAGTCGCTTTAAAAAGTTTGGACTATAAATTACAGATCGGTTGTAAGTCCAATACGGAACGCTGAGTTATTGGATTAATTTTACTTATATTACAAGAGTAAGACAAAAAAATACATGACAAAAAGTTATAAACTATGTTAATGGCGTTACACAATTAGAGATATTATTTAATAGAGTACAGTGAAAATAAATAATTCAAGCATCCTACTCTACTCAATAGTATTAAATTTTGGTCATTATTATTACATAGATCACACAAAAAAATTTTATTTACAAACTTGGCAATCTTTTTTTTTATTTACAAGCTAAAATCCAAAATTTGTTTTTTGCACATATATCATTTAAAACCTTGTCAAATTTAGCAATACTCCAATTTTAATCTTTGTATCAAAATACTCCAAAATAAAATTGGAGTATTTTTATGACCTTAGGGGAAAATTAAAGGTGTTTCAAAAGTTAGAATTACTTTGCAATGCGTTCTTAACTTAAGAAGCTCGGATATAATTTACTTTTTTTTTTATAATTCTCAAATTAAATGTTTTTCATTCAAAATTATTAGTATTGATCATAATTATTTTAAAGATTTTTTCTTGTCTTCTCTCAATTTAGTCATCAATAGAGGTTAATTAAAATGATAACATGATAATATTTAACTACTCTAATGAAAAACTACAAGAAGGAATTGAATTTTAATAAGCCATCCATCCATCAATGAAGAGATCAAATTGGATTTCTCTTCTCTATCAAAGAAAAAAAAAAGAGGACTCCCTTGGCTAATTAGGTATCAAATTTGGTTTGTCTTTATTAATAAAAGATCAAATTGGGTTTTAAAATTTGAGAAATCAAAATAATATATACAAATTATATTCACCCTAATTAAAATTGACTGTTTACTTATTTATTTGCCCATTAGATTTGTTTGATGCTAAACATTATGCATACGTGGATGTGCATGCAGCATGTGGAACCGCAGGAACTTTGTATGCGGTATTATACCTGCTATCGTGCTGCCATTGCTTATACTCGTGCTTCACAAGGAAGAAGATGAGAGCTCAGTACTCATTAGCTGAGCGCCCATGTAATGATTGTTGCGTTCACTGCTGTTGTGAGTTTTGTGCTCTCTGCCAGGAATATAGAGAGCTCAACAACCGTGGTTTTGATATGACTATAGGTAAGTATACAGCTATTATATTGCATATTTATTTACACTCAATGCTACACATCTTTAATAACTGATTAATAAATTAATTAATTATAATTTATGACTTTAATTTATCAAATTATTCAATGAATTAGCATTTAATTTATTAAATAATTCAATAAATTAATATTTTAAATTAGAATTGATCAATTTAGTTATTGAAATTGTGTAGCAAGATTATTATAATATGTGAATAAAATAGAAGAAATATCTATCAAAGATAATATTATAGGAAATAAAATTAAAATAAGGATAAATGTTAATAGTATGAAAAAATTGATTAAGAATAACATTAGGAGGAAAATTTTGAATAAATTGTGATTAAAAACTTAGAAGAATTTATTAATAAAGAAATATATGCCTTCTTTTCCAATTAGACTAACACGTGGTGAAACTTTAATTAAGACTTTTGTATTTGTTTAGTCTCATTAACTTTAATTAAGTTGGTGCATCTATGTAACGCCCCGTGATCTCATTGTAGAGGTATTATTCGCTTTGACTTTAGGTGACCTCCCCAGTGCTACTCCAACCCAGGCATATTTAACTACGGAGTTTTTCATCACTAGTCTCACGATTTTATCCAAAAAGCGTCTCTATCATTTGAGATCACGTTATCTAGTTATACAACTCAGGATCTCCCCCCCTTTTCGATGTGGGACAATTCATTCCTGTGCCTCTCTCACCCCTCATTATTCGACCTAGAAGCCTGTTAGGAGCTGCACTTTGCTTCAATGATTTCCTTCTCTTAAGATATCACCCGGCGATCACTCTTCGCCCTCTTCGGCCACGAGCGTCGCAATCTATTTAGCTAAATTGATTTGGTTGAGTTAAAACTAGGATTTTATCATAATGTTATATTGAGATATACGTTGTAAATGTAATATATATTTTGAAATACATAATTAAACATTTTATCAAGAGTAGTATATGATGTGATTTAATTAAATATATTTAGAATATAATTTTAATAAGTAAAAAGAAAAACATAACAATATACTAAAGTAAATCAAAAAATTACATAATTCACCAAAAAAAATATAATAGCTACTTTTTTATTTATCACAAAATTTTTAGTTATTCGTTCAATTTTTCAGAACATTTTTTTAAAGTAATTTATATGAATCATTAATTTTTCTTTTATGAAATTTATCCATTTATTCATATGATTCCATATTTTAGAAATAAAAAAATGATTAAAGCGCAATAATTATATTAAGTACTACTTTTACTAAAGGGTTCATTGTGTGTGATCTTTCAACTAAAATGAGTACTGACCAAAGAATTGATTAAGTATAATTAAAATTTAATCTATTAAATTATTTAATAAATTAAATTTTTTTAGTTGAATAATTTAATTAATAAATTACAAATTTAAATTGTAATTGATCAATATGTTTATAAATTCTTGAGACATAGGATTTGGAATCTTGAGTTTGATTACTCAAATAAAAAAATCGTTTTAGCTAAAAAAAAAACCTCAAAAAATCGTTTTTATCATTTTTTATTTGTTGGAAAACATTAATTTTAAAGAACTTTTGTTAAATTATAATTGAATAACAAATTAGTATTTTTTTTTAAAACTAATGAACGTCTTATTCATAACTGGCTTGATGGGATTAACTGTAATTTAGCTTAAAAATAATATTATAAATTATATCATATAAATAAATTTTAATATTATATTAATAATATTTTAATAAATTTAATTTCACATTAATTTTATTTCACATTATATATACGCGTTGACTCAATGAATTACTTATTGAAATTATTGACAGGATGGCAAATGAATGCGGAACGACAAGCACGTGCGACGATGATCCCGCCACCCGTGCTAGGCGGCATGATGCGTTGAGAAAAATTACTGTGTGCAGCACAGATGACACGTCACTTATTCTTAGCCTATCAACACATTACATATAGGCATGTTAACGTTGTTGTTTAATTTTTTTTGATTTGATGCTTAGTATGAATATTTTTTATTTAGTATGAATATTTTATATTTGCTTCACATTTATGTTTTTTGTACCTTGTATAAATATTTTTTCAATATATAGCTAAATTTTAATAAATCAAAAAACACTTCAAGTCTAAATCATAAATTGTAAGTTCAATGTTCTAAGTTTTAAACTTTAATAAATCTTAAAAATATAAACACTAAACTCTAAATTCTATACCTTAAATAATAAATATAAATTTTTAAATTCTAAATCTTAAATTTCATTAGCTACATTAATTTAGTTTAATTTAAATTAATGGTTAACCACTTCTTAATTGTATGGACTGATTAAAAATAAT
>JAEMOT010000969.1:0-18266 GCA_019297695.1 Apostasia ramifera
ATTCCAGTAAGATCCCGCTTTTCTCTGGACTTTAAATTGGACTACATCCTCAAATGAGATAATATAACCTGTTAACACACTAAACAAGAGAATTAGTCTATAACAACTAAATTAATTATTGTCATCAAAATCAAAGGGTTCAACACACTCCCTGCGGGCCTTGGTGGAAAATAGCTCTGAGTAGCGAGGACGACGTATGGAGGACCTGGAAGAAGCGGTGAGGAGGGCGGTGAAGATTGTCAGCGCCTCACCGGTGGGTCACCACGTGAAATGCCAGACCGCTTTTGATATTCTCTTGTAGACATTGGTCGATGCAAGCATCTTGAACAAGGAGAACATCAGAAGCCCAGGGGTTCTTCCCTTCTGTGGTCCTAAGGGACTGGATAGGTTCTTCGACGTCAGGAGCCCCTGCCCAGAGGAGAATCCTCCACCAAGGTCCTATGCAGGTTGGGGGTATCAGCTATCTCCCCTCCATAGGAGTCTTGAAGAAGGCCAGACCACTCCTCTTGAGGCCAGATGGTTGGGACGAACGCTCCCTCCCCCAGTCCAGCAGCAGGATTAGCTAGGGAGCCAGAAGTGACCTGTCTCCATCCTCAACCAGCTCCTTAGCCTTATATGTTTGAGGGAACTATAGTCGAGGAGTGGAGTCCCAATAGCTTCTCAGCCTCATCATCAATACCTCGTTCGACGGAACAATCGTCGAGGTGTTGATTTTGAGGGCTTCCCAGGGTGATCTGCTGCTGGTCAGGAGAGTCATAGATTGGTCTCAGAGGAGGGGTGAGTCCTCCTGCCCTTAGGATCAATCTTGTTACTCTCAGTGTCTAAATTCTGAAGCCTTGTATTTTTCTTTGTTTTTTCCTGTACTCATGAGAGAAACATGTAAGGACAAAGAGAATGAAATTGTAACCATTTTTATCATCAATGAAAATGTACTTTTCTTTTCAAAAACTTGCTATGAATGAATTCTTGCTTGCATGTCTCTTCTTTCATGTTTGAAATAGGTACTACGAAGTTTAGAAAAGAGGACATGAATTCATAAGTGTGAAAGTAAAAATTCAACTGCTGAATTAAGTAAAACTCTAAGTGAAAAGGAAGAGATAACTATCCTCATGCACGATAGTAAAATATTTGGTGAGGATAATAATAAAAAAGACTATCCCTCGAATTCTTGTGTACGATAGTTACTATCGTGGACGACATTACGAAGGAACGGAAAGAAGAGACGCTTTGAAATCTGTGCATCGCTTCGAAATCTGTGCGCCGCTTCGAGCTCTGAGATTGTCAAAAAGTACGAGTGGTCTGATTGTGCTCGCATGTTGATCGAGGAGATCAGACGGTCAGAAGATGAAAGGGCACAGCTGTTTTCCTTTTAAAGGGGTTCCCTCAAGAGCAGCTGGCGTGCCTTTTCATCGCCAAACCCTAAGAGAGAAAAGAAAGAAGAGACCTTACCCCATCCCCTGTGAGATCAAGCCATGGGAGGAGGAGAAATCAAGTGGGCGGAACTAGCTACCCAATTTCACAAGGATAGCAGTTATCAAGAATCTCTCCTGATGGAGCACGAAGTGCTCAACATGACCAGGGGTTTTAGGGGAAACTCTAACCTGACGATTATCCCTCCCTCCTTCGACCTCCGACCGAACCGTCCCCCCCAACGGTCTGTCTGTGTTTATCATGCTCAGGTGGAGTATGGTCTGATGCTGCCGCTGCAGTTGGAGTTTAGGGAGATCTTGAACTCCTTTCAGCTTGTCCCTGCACAGCTCTCTCCCAACGCCATTGCCTATGTGTATTCCTTTTTGAAGCTTTTACAAGCTCAAGGGATACCGTGAACTTTGACGTTGTTCAGGAGTTTGTTCAGTTGGATGGCGGTGCCAGGGTATGGGGGGTGCCTGGCCCTTCCATCGAAGATGAGGAGGGTGATATTTTCGGGAGCGAGTAGTTCTCACTCTGATTGGAGGGACTACTAATTTTTTGTCGGAGGCGATTTGGGAATCCCTTTGACGCCCGGGATGTGCCCCCCTGAGTTCATGGGTGATGTCAAGTGGGCGGTAGGGCGGGATACCCTGAGGAATCTGGAGAGGTTGAAGGGGCAGAGTTGGCCCTTGAAAGATTTTTTCAGGCATGTAAGGAATGACATATCCTTACATGCCAAGACGCTGGGATACAACATCCTCAAAGAAGTCGTCCCCCCTTCTGGCACAGTTGTGATGAAGAGGGCCAGGAGGGGGCACCCTGTCACCCAACTCAGTAAGGAAGTTGTTGAGGTAGGGGAAGGAGAAGAAATAAGGGTTCCAGAGCCGGTCTGCGGTGGAGCCGTTATCGATGTGGTATCCTCTCCTGAGAATGCTACAGACGACAAGAAGACATTAGCTGAGCTGGGTTATACAGGAAAGGGTAAGGAATCCATGCCAGCCACCAAGCTCCAGGCAATCCCCAAAGGTAGTACAGGGATTGTCATAGGGGGAAAGGAAGAAGGGAATAAGGCCTCCGTAGGCCAAGAAAAGGAGAGGGTGGAGGGACCCTGCCTGGAGTTGGTTCCTAGGGGGGTTCCTGGAGAGAAAAGGGGTTCTTCCGGGAATACAGAACCCGAGCCCCCACAAAAGAAGGCAAGGAGTGTGGAGGAGAGGGGTTTCGCTGTCGGGGAAGAGCATTACTGGCAGCGAAGTATAGAGCCTCCCTATAGCACCAATTTCGCTGGAATCTTTGGGGATGAAGGTATGAGGATGGCGGTGAGGACGACAGGGGATGATAGAAGACTGACAGTCATCACCGTTCCATCCGAGAATAAGGGTCGAGTCTACCGAGGAGAGGTAGGCTTGGCCCTAGGTAGCGGCCTGGTGTCAAAAGACTTGGAGGAGAAGATGGAGAACACCTCCACACCAGAGCTATACTCGGGATTTGCAAACAGGATAGCCACGGTAAGGATCCCTTTTCAGGTTTCCCTATCCACTTTAATCCTGTGAACTGACCTGTTTGTGCTTGTAGGTTCTTGCTCGCTTGCCGTTGGCTCTGAACAGGGCTCTGAGGACCGAGGAGTAGGTGCTGGAGCAAGGGTCTCGGCTTCATCAGAAAGATGGAGAGATCGAGGCCCTGAGGACCGAGCTTGCGGTGAAGTCTTCCCAGCTTGACGCCGTCGAGGGGGAAAAGGCCAAGCTATTGGAGGAGAAGAATAAGATGCAAGAAGAGAAGGCCAAGCTACAGGAAGAGCTTGCAGTCTGTCGGTCTGCCTTGGTCGTCGTGGAGGCTGGTAATAAAGCCCTGCAGAAAAAGCTCGTCGAAGTCACCGAACGGCAGGAAGCCATTATCGTGGAGAGGTCCATGGCCATCGTGGATACCTACAAGACGAGTTTGCCCTGTAGGAGGTTAAGTTTAGAAGGGATCAGGCGATCATGGGAGGGATTGGCTTCCACTTTAATTCAATGGGGGAAGGTTACTGCCGCGAAACTTGAAGAAGTGGATCCCTTCCCTTACATGGCTGCTGATCCCACTTATAAGGAGGAGGGTTTTGACTTGTCTAACGATCTTGTCTATCATGTATTTAAGCTCTTGGATAGGACCGACAGAGGGTAACCCATTCTCTTTGTAAGAAAAGTGAATTTGTAATCCTTTTGTAATTTTTAATAAAAAAGAATTTGTTTCTTCATACCTGTTTTACTCTGATGTGTATGTAATGAGCAGATACTTTTGTATGAATTTGAGATGTTCAGACTGGTTCTAAAAGAAAACCCCTTAATAAGATAATAAAGAGCTTTTGAACCACATAATAGCTCTAAGTTCAAATTTGGAACTCCCTGAAATCCATATAGATAAGGGATAATGATAACAGAAAGGATTCCGCACAGGAGGGGTTATCTGACCCAATGCCAAAAAGACTTGAACGTCTGAAACATCGTGTCCGATGTTTGTACTTGTGGCAAGGGCTGACCTCGGGGATCCCCTTTAGTATGGTTACGGATATTCCTTTGTAAACCTATACAGGGAAGAAGTAATAATAGTAGTGGAGATCCTGCCTAGGGGGAGTTATCTGACCCAATGCCAAAAGAATTTGTTCATCTGAAATATCGTGTATGATGTTTGTACTTGAGGCAAGGGCTGACCCTCTTGGAATGGCAGATCCTAGTGGGAAGCGAAGGCACCCTGCTTAGGGGGGACCTGTATCATAAGTTGATATCAGGGACTGCCCTAAGGTTACGAGTAGGCCCTCAGACCTTCCGCTAGCCAGGTAGGCTTATGGAAGGGTCTCAGATGTTTGTAGGAAATCCTGCCTGCCAGGCATAACTAAGTTTGATGATCACCGTATAAGGAAAGTTAGTGATTATGAGCTCACGTGCGTGAGATCCAGAACCTCGGGTACGATGGTCGAGACTTGAGTTTTGAAACCATACCTGAGCGACGCTTAGGTCAATAGGAATATCTCAGTATGTATTGACAGGCGTAAGATTCAGTCATAAGAACTTTCGAGATATAGCCTTTAGGATAGTATAAAAAAATCCAGATGTTTGAAGAATATCCTTGTACTTGGTTGAATTCATGTGACAAATTCCTGAATGAATCTGTACAAAATGAACGATGTATAAGGAGTATCAAGATAAACTGCCATCAGAGTCTTTAGGCATAGAATTTCTTTAGGTCATCCCCACTCCAAGTTCTAGGGAGCTGGATGCCTTTAGAAGTCATGAGGTAGTATGCGTTCGGCCCAGCAATCTCGCGCACGATGTAAGGGCCCTCCCAATTGGGCTCAAGCTTGGGAACCCCCAAATTGCTGCCAGCAAGAAGTCGTCATTTGAGAACCAAGTCTCCCTGAATAAAAGTTCTGGGGTTAACCCTTCGGTTGAAATACCGCTCCATTCGATGCTTGTGTTCCAGGCGCTTGAGTGTAGCCAATTCTCTTTTCTGTTCTAGGAGATCCAAGTCGATCCGCTGTGAATCATCATTTTCGTTCATCCATGTTTGCAAAGCCTCAGATTCGAAGTTAGCTACAGCCTCTATTCTGGGGGAGAGGTGCTCCAGCTCAACTGGTATGACAGCGTCCATCCTGAATGAGAGAAAAAAAGGGGACTCTTGAGTAACCTCGGAAGGAGCCGTGTTGTAAGCCGAAAGAGCACCTGGTAATTCTTCCGGCCAGCGGGCTTTGGCGCCGTTTAGGCATTTCTTCAGGATGTTTAGGATGTTCTTATTAGCGGCCTCCGCCTGAACATTGGTATGAGGGTGCCAAACAGATGTGTATTTGAGATTGATCTGGTGTTCTCTGTAGAAATTATGGATCCTCTGATTGGCGAATGGAGTGCCATTATTTGTGATAATCACCATTGGTATACCATACCTGCAGATGATGTTGGCCCAAAGGAAGTTCTCTACATTCTGGGCAGTGGGTTGAGTAAGCGGCTTGGCCTCAATCCACTTTGTGAAGTAGTTGACTGCGACTAGCATTCACTTGTAGCCCTTCATGGCTATAGGCATCGGGCCTAGAAAATCCAGCCCCCAAATAGCGAAGGGCCAAGATGAATTAATAGGTTTGAGATAACCTGCGGGTTGTCTCTGCATATCGACATAGTATTGACACTGAGAACACTTTTCCACAAACACCTGAGCGTCCTTGTGGATGTTGGGCCAGAAGAATCCTTGGCGTAGGATTCGCATAACCAAGCTTCTGCCACAGGCGTGGGTTCCACACTCCCTTCGGTGTACCGCTTCCATGACCTTTTGGGCCTCTTCTGGTCTTAAACACTTGGTGAGGGGCTTGGCATAGGATCTCCTGTAGAGCTCCCCATCGATGAGGGTGTACTTGGCACAAACAAGTTTCAGCTTCTTCGCCTCTTGTCTGTTGTATGGTTGAATCCCATTTTTTAAGTAATCCAGGATCCTGTCCATCCAGCAAGGAGGTCGTTCCTCAGAAGAAACTTCAGCGCTCTCGAAGCTAGGCCTTTCGAACACCTGAGTTCGACGGAGGTCGGGGAGTCCCTCTTTTGCGAGCCGGTCCGCCACTTGGTTCTCTTCCCGGGGGATGTGTGTCAAGGAGAAGTCCTCGAATTGAGAGATCAAGGATCTAGCCAGTTGCAGATATTTCTTCAATATCTCGTCCTTTGTCTCAAATGCACGGTTCACCTGATTGACGACTAACTGGGAATCGCTGAACACCTGTATACGCCTTAAGCGCGAAGTTGAGTCTTGCAATGAGGGCCTCATATTCTGCTTGGTTGTTTGTTGCTTTGAACTAAAGCATCACAGGTTGATGTAGTGTAGCCCCCATTGGGCTAGTTAGGAGGATCCCAGCCCCTTAGGATTGTGATCCGGACGCACCGTCAACATGAAGGGACCAGAGGTTTGCCAGGGACCTGGCAAGTTGCAGCTCTGAAGTAGAAAGTTCAGCGACGATGTCCGCTAGGGCTTGAGCCTTGATTGCTATTCGTGGGACAAATTTGATATCGTACTCACCCAGTTCAATAGACCATTTGAGCAATCTTCTTGAAATCTCGGGGGTGCGCAGTAGTAGTTGATCTGTGACAACTTGGATAGTGTGGGATTGAAAATAAGGCCGTAGCCTCCTGGTAGTCGTCAGGAGGGCCAGAGCGAGCTTCTCCAAAGTAGGATACCGACTTTCGGTGTCTAGGAGCATGTGGCTGGTATAGAAGATAGGATGTTGTACCCCCTTTTCGCTATCTAAGAGAACTGCTGAGACTGCGGTGTCAGATACTCCCAAATAAAGAGATAGGATCGTACCTTCCTTCGGCGCTACTAGTATCGGAGCCGAGGTAAGATATTTCTTCAGCTCTGTAAAGGTTGATTCGCACTCATCGGTCCATTCCCCTTTTTTGTTATTGCGCAGACACTGAAAGAATGGAAAACATCGGTCACCAGCTTTTGAGTTGAATCTACCTAAACTGTTGATCCGCCCTGCTAGATTCTGGATCTCTTTGGCTGTCTTTGGAGAGGGCATGTTCAGAATAGCCGATATTTTGTCAGGATTGACCTCTATCCCTCTGGCAGAGACTAGGTATCCCAAGAATTTTTCCGAAGCCGTGCCGAAGGTACACTTAGCAGGGTTAAGCTTGAGGTTATACCTTCGAAGGGTATCGAGCATTTCCCTGAGATCACTGAGGTGCTCTATCAAGGTTTTGCTTTTGACCAGGATATTGTCTACATAAGCTTCGAGATTCCTTCCCCTTTGGCCTTTAAAGATGGCATCAATCATGCGTTAGTAGGTAGTACCGGCATTTTTGAGACCAAATGGCATGACATTGTAGCAGTAAGTGCCGTAATCAGTGATGAAAACAGTCTTATCCTCATCTTCCTCGGCCATCCAGATCTGATGATACCCGAAGAAAGCGTTCAGGAAACTCATAACCTCGTACCTGAAGGTACGATCTACCATTATATCGATGCGAGGGAGAGGGTAAGTATCTTTAGGGCAGGCCTGATTCAATGTTCTGAAGTCTACGCACATTCTCCACTTCCCATTGGCCTTCCTCACCATAACGACGTTGGTTAGCCATCGGGGATACTGGACCTCCCTGATGTAACCGGCCCCCAGCAACTTGTTAATCTCTTCCCTAATGGCGTCCTGCCTCTCCCTAGCCATTACTCTTTTCTTTTGTACAATGGGGGAGACGGCCTGAGATACATTCAGGTGGTATTCGCAGACAGTCTTGTCCATGTCTGTAACATCTTCAGGAGACTATGCAAAAACATCGATATACTCAGAAAACAGGGCGATAACTTCCGCCTGCTGCTTGTCATTCAGATAAGATGAAATATTTATAGTTTTGGAAGAGTCTTCACCCCCTAAGGTTGTATTAATGACTCCTTCCTGCGGTATGACCGGCTGGGACTCTCTGGGATCCATTTGATTGACTACAAGCTGTGCCGCTATTTGGAAACAGCGGGTAGCTTGTCTAGCGTCTCCTCTGATGGTGACAACACCGCTGGAGGTCGAAAACTTTGCGCACAGATGAGGCGTGAAAATCACCATCTCGAAAGAGTTTAGAGTTGTCCTCCCCAGGATGGCGTTGTAGCCTGATTTGGCCCTGATGACAGCAAAGTTGACCATGCTCATAGCGTGGCCGTTGTCATCGCCAAAGGAGATGGGTAGAGTAATGAATCCCAGAGGCTGGACCCTTTCGCCGGAGAAACTGAGCAAGGTAGTCCCAGCGCGAAGGAGGTTCGCCTCTTTGAGTCCCATTTGGAGAAAGGCGGACTCAAACAGGATGTCGGCGATGCTCTTGGAGTCGAGGAGCACCCACCGGACATCGAAATCGGCGATGCGGGCAACGACCACTATCAGGTCGTTATGTAGGTTGCCCTGCTGGGGGAGATCTTTGCTGCAGAAAGTGAGGGGAATAGATGAGGCATGTTGCTCAGAAATACCGCCAACTTCAATTGCTTGGCGGTGAGTGGTTGGGTCGATGCTAAAGATAGCATTGATCGTCCTGGTGGCCGGAGGGTAAGGGCGCCCTGGTTGGCTGGGGCCTATTGATGGTGAGGCCTTAGTGGGGGTTTCAGCAACCTCAGAGGCCTTCCCTTTCTGGGCGGCTGTGAAAGTCGGCGCCATCTACATGAATTCTTTGAGCTTGCCCAGATTCATCAGTTTCTCTAGCAAGGCTTTGAGATCTCGGCACTTGTGAAGCCTGTGCCCATAGTTCCCATGAAACTCGCAATAATCGTTGGGATCCACTCCGGGCGGTAGCACTGGCCTGGGTCCGGCAGGTCGGATCCAGCCCTGCTTGACAGCTGCCGCATAGACCTCAGGGAGTGGCCGAGAGAGGAAAAGCTTCAGAGGCGGGGCACGTCGAGGCTTTTCCTCCTCTCTATCATGATACCTGGCCATACGTATCCTCATGGCCGAGGGTTCAGCATCTCGATGTTTCCTCTTGCTCCTCTCCTGCTTAACCCCTGGAGTGCCTGTGGGGGAGGACTCAGCATCCTCAAGAAAACATAAATTGACTGGCCCTGGCCACCAGCTCTGGATAACTCCGAGGTTTAGCCAACTGCAAAGATTTAGAAAGGTCTCCCACCTTGAGTCCCCGTCGAAAGTTGTGCATGGCCACTGCAGGCTCTACGTCTTCAGCTTCTGCTGCAGCGGCGAAGAAGCAGTTGGTGTAATCTCGAAGACTTTCTCTTTCGCTTTGCTTGATGTTGGCGAGTACCATGTCAGAGACGACCATCCGGGTCCGGCCAATGAAACGGGCGATCAGCTCCCATTTCAAATGCTCGTAGGAAGAGGGCAGCTTGATGAACCAGCTAAATGCTGCCCCTTTCAGGGTGTTGGCCAGGAGGTGACACCTCGTGGCCTTGTCCGGCTGGCGGTACCGGACTGCAGCCTCAAATCCTTGCACATGCTCACGGGGGTCTGTCACACCCCTGTAGACCTCCAGCCTGGGAGGCCTGAAGTCCTCTGGGATTGGGGCCAGACGGATGGCGTCGGAAAAGGGAGCATTGCCATCCATCGGCCCAAAGAAGGGGTCAGGCCCATGATGGGGGACCTGAATGCCTAGAAAGAGGGGATCTCTTCCGACAAGAAAAGGAGGAAAAGCAGGTGGAAGAAAAGCGGGTTGTGGTAGTGGACAAGTGGAAGAGAGTTTAGGCGAGCCTCCTAGAGGCCGAAAGGGCATCTGGGCGGTCCGGAAGAACCAGAAGTTTGGACGGAGAGTGCGGCAACCGGAGGTGCTGGTGCGGGAGCTCCAGCAGCCGGAGGAGGTGGAGCAGGGATCACCGCTACCGGTGGAAGTAACTCTGGGGCCGCCGCGACCGGCGGAGGAGGCACTGGAGCCGCCGCGGCTGGCGGGAGAGGAACAGGGACCGCCGCTACTGGCGGGAGAGGGAGCACTGCGCATACTGGTTGTGTCTGTCTGAGGATCATGGCCTGCTGGGCTGTAAGACTGGTGACTAGGTCAGTGAGATTCGCGAGCATCCCCTAAGTTCTGAGATGTGGGTGCCTCTGAAGAAAGAAGAAGATTCGGCGTGACGCCAAGAAGTCGAGGCTAAAGCTTTGTCGTCCGGTGCTCGAACAGAAGGTTCCCCTGCGTGCACACCACGGGCCGCAGAGTTGGTTTTGCGAGTTGTAGCCACCATCTTCCCAAGTCTCAATGAAAGCACCAGAAAATATTGACGTAGGATGTGGGGGTCCTAGGAAACACCAAAAAGAAAGAGAATTCCGGGAGACGGCAGCTCGCAAGGTGGTAAGCTTGTTAATGAATGCTCAAGGAGGGAACCAGTTCCGGGCATTCAGAGAAACACACAGAGGTTTAAGGTGGTTCAGGGAGAAAATTTCCTACGTCCACCGGTCGATCAGCGAAGGAATTTCACTAATAGGAAGAAGTATATAGCAATTCAAGAAATATACAAAGAAAAAGAAAACTTATTCCATCTATATGATTATACTCCTGAATATGAAATATATTCAGATAATATTACTGAAATGGAAACCAATAATTCCCAAATAAGTGAAGAAATTTATATGGGAAGTCGGAGAGCCAAGTACTCGTAAGAGGCCTCACGGTGAACCTCATTATAATTCCCCTGCTCAACATTTTAATCAATATGCCGATCAACATTATCAACCAAAAGAAGAAGATCCCTTTGATGATATATATACAAATGAAAAAGATTTTTTTCAAATAAACCACATCAGAAACAAGATCCATATCTCTTTAATATTGATAAAATTCAATATTAGAATGAAAACAATACATTTCTCAATGGATACAACTTGTAAGAGAATTAAAAAATATTTATGCTTATATGTCTACACAACAACTATTGGAAATGATAACATCTAAATTTACTGGTTCAGCGTCAATGGTATTAAAATATCTTGAAAATTTTCCACAATTTCAGAAAATTAAAGAAGAAAAAAATAAAAATGATGCAATAGTCCTTTTAGGAAAAATTTTATTAGAATTTTTAGCTGGTGGATCTTTAGATAATACAGAAGATATAGAACGAATAGAAATAATATTATCTAGAATGGAAATAGGATATATATGTTTTATAGAAAAAAATTTTCAAAAATATATGGAATATATTTGAAGACTCCCTGTATCTCAATATGACTATTAGGCACAAATTTATTTTAATAAATTACCCATTCCTTGGGACGAGAAATTTAAACGAGAATATACGATATTTATTAATAAAGCTTTTACTGAAGATATCATATACTTAAAATGTGATACTCTAGGCTATGAATTTATTTATTGAATATTATAGAGAACAAAAATTAAGAAAATCCTTTTCAAAAGATAAATTTAAAGCAAAGCATAAACAATATTGTATTAATGTATTACCTACTTATAAATTTGGAATCCTTCCCGAACGTAACAAGCGTGGTGGACATTATAAATCGAAAAAACCTTACTATAAAAAATATAACAAATCTTTCAAAAAACGTTACCCTTCTACATTTCAATCTAAACGCAAACCTTTTAAACGTTTTGAATTACGATCTAAACCACAGAAGATTAAAAGAAATAATAAATATTTTAAACGAAAATCAACTTCTTCTAAAAAATATTGTAAATGTTTTAAATGCGGAGAACTAGGTCATTATGCTAATAATTGTAAGAAAGATATAAAAGTTATAGAAGAAACACAGTTTCAAATGATTACTGAATATTATGATATAATTCCTGGACACAAATTAGAAAGTTTATCTGAAATAGATTATGAAATTTCTTCTATAGAAGATATTGATAATTTAAATATTAATAGTGAATCTGATTCATTTGAGTCAAAGTCAGACTCAAGACTCTATTAGTTTTAATAATGATATATATTATCTATTAATATTACATGAAAAAATAGATAATAATAATGAAAATATAGAAAAAATAATAGACACATCATCTGACAGTCATAACGAACAATTTATTTTTGATAATAATTTATATCAAAAAATAATCAAATTAAAAAATAACACAAAAGGAAAAGATATATATAAAGAAAAATTTCGATTACAATTAACTAAGAAAATAGTACATTTTATTGAATACTTTGAAGGCAACACTGATAGTTCAGAAGAACCTACTGCAATAATAAAATTATAAATAATAACCAAAAATAAAATTAATAAAATATTAAATAAAGTTAAAAATATAACGAATTAAATACTTACATTTAGGATGTATTCAAATAACCATAAAAGTAAATTTTAGAGCTAGATTAGACTCACTAATAACTCTAATAGTCTCAGAAAATAGATTAATAACTACAGAATAATTTCTTATGGGAATAATACAATCAAATTTATTATATCAAGTAATTAATTTTAAAATATTTTTGAACTTTTCTATAAGTCTAAAAGATGAAAATTTAGACCAAAATTTAATAATATTTTATAAATTAGAAAATATACCCATGTTAAAAGGAAGTAAATCTCTAACTTTTACATGGAGATTATTACGACATTTTTCAGAAACAAATAACGTAGAAATTAAATCAATATTTTCTGATATAAGATTAGATAACTTACATAATCAATATTCAGAAGTAATATATTCAAAATAATTAACCAATAAAGATATTCAATTACCCTTAGAATGAAATTTAAATATATAAGAAATTAAAAAATATCAATTAATAGAAAAACCACCCATGAAACAATTATATATTAAAGAAGGAAGATTATCTATAAGATATAACAGACAATTAGATACTAAAAATATATCTAAAAGATTGCAAATAAAAGATTTAAATCAAGAAAATTTTGAAGGTAGTCCTAGTACTTCACTAATTAATAATAATACTAAATTAAATCTAAGTATAATACAAGTTTTAATTAGTTTTAAAGAAAAAACTATTACTTTAAAAGCCTTAATAGATACAGTTGCCTCATTATCCCATATAAAATCCAAATTAATAGAAAATGATATATCAATTACAGAAAAGAAAAGATATTATACTTTTGATAAAACAATTCATGAACTCAAATATAAAGCTAATGTAGATAACCTAATGGTTGTAGATATATTCAATGATTTATATAATTTAGAATTTGATATAATTTATAGTGATGATAGAAACACATTTGATATGTTAACTGGACAAGATATCTTAAAAAAATATTATCCATTACATATAAATTTTGAAACCATACAGTTAAAAATTCAAGAAAAAATGATAAATATTAACGATTAGACGAATATAATTTACACACTATAAATATTTTAACTAATCATATTAATAAAATATTATTTAATAAAATAGAACAAAATGCAAAAATCCAAAAGAAATTGTAATAGACTATGAATTCTATTCATATGAAGATATATTAATACAACCAAATACTTTTTCAAAAATTCGAACTGGAATAAGTGCTAAAATAGATGTTGGATATTATGAATTAATTAAAAGTAAGAATGGTTGTATATTTAATAATGATATGATAATAATAGAAGGCATAACTCGATCAGATTATACTGGCGAAATAAAAGCAGTAATAAGAAATAATGATCAAGACACTGTGTTAAGAATAAGAAAAAATTATAAATTATTTGATTTAATAATATTTTCTATCACTAATTAAGCTTGAACTTGAATATGAATATGCATGAAATGAATAGACATATAAATAAAATATATATTAAAATAGATTTCTCTGGTTATAAACTATTTCATATTTACGCCATTATAGACACGGGAGCAGCTAGAAGTATAATAAATGAACAACTTTGGGTAGATAAATTTGCTGAAAAACTTAAAGAAAAATTTTTTTTTATAGAAATAAATAGTACAATGGAAATATTAAAATATGTTAAAAACATAACCCTTCTAGCTTAAGCTGAAGATAATTATGTAAAATTATTTTTTCCACACATATACATATGTAAAGATTGAAGCTCTAGTTAGAAAAATTGTAGGCCGATGGTTTGGACTTAGAGAATGTCGGCTTAGATGGTTTGGACATCTAAATCGTAGGTCGATTGAAGCTCCAGTTAGAAAAATTGAGTTATTAGATTTTGCCCATGTACAAAGAGGAAGAGGGAGACCAAAGAAGATATGGCAAGAAACTATAAGGAGTGATTTTAGTTACTTAGACTTAGATAAGAATTTGGTAACTGATAGGGCGCAATGGAAACAAAGAATTCATGTAGCTGACCCCTCCTAGTGGGATTAAGGCTTGGTTGTTGTTGTTGTTGTATATACATATATAAAGATTTTTCTTGTGATATAATCATAGGAATGAATGTATTAAATCAATATTTACCTTTAACTATACATACAACATATATATATATTTACCATACAATAAACATCAATTAAAATTCCTCGAATTTTTAATCATCTAAAATTAATAAGAATGAATTTTAAACCCGAAATCTTATCCTTAACTGAAAGTTTTAAAATAAAATATTTAGAATCTTTACAAGAAGTATTTTTAGACAACCCTTTACTATTATTCAATAGAAGTCCATGATTTTGTACTCTAACCACTTTAGATAAAAATAAAATTATAAGAATAAAACCTTTAGTATACTCTACTTTGGATATAGAGGAATTTAAAAAACAATTACTAGAACTAAAAAAATTAGGGGCTTATAGAAAATGCATCTGGACCTCATTCTTCTATAGCATTCATGGTAAGAAATCATGCTGAAGAAAAAAGAAGAAAAGCTAGAATAATAATAAATTATAAAAGACTTAATGATAACCTAAAATTTAATGGATTTTATATTTCTAGTACTAAAAATATAATAAAAAAATATAAGTGAAGCAAAATAGTTTAGTAAATTTGATGCTAAGTCCGGATTTTGGCAAATTAAAATACAAGATAATACATCCAAAGAATTAACTGCCTTTTCTACTCCTTTTGAACATTTACAATGGACTGTCATGCCATTTGGTTTGAATAATGCTCCTCAAATTTTTTAAAAATGAATGAATTCTATTTTTTTCTCCATATAGTCAGTTTATTCTTGTATACATAAATAATATACTTGTTTATTCATCAACATATGAACAATATCTCGAACATTTAGAAGTAGCCAAAAATTTATTTATTAAACATGGAATAATTTTAGGAAAAAATAAAATAGAATTATGTAAACAAACAATTGAATATTTAGAAAAAATTATAGATCAAGGTAAAATAACACTACAAGAATATATAATAATTAAAATTAAAAAATTTTCGAATACCTTTGAAACCGTAAAATAATTACAAAGTTTTTTGGGAATATTAAATTATGGTAGAAAATATATTCCTAGACTAAGTCAATACACTAAAAATCTACAAGAAAAGCTAAATACAATCAATCGACAATATAAAAAAGATACTGAAAAAAATTATTACAAGATAGGAAACTGATAAAATAATACAATTAAATGAAGTTGAAAAATAAGAAATTAAATACCTTAAAATAATTGTTACTAAAATATCAAAAACAATAATACCTACAAAAATCGATCAACTAATACTTTATACAGATGCCAGTAATTATTATTGGGTAAGAGTATTAGTTACAGATCAAAAAAAAATTGTTGAATATACATCTGACAAATTCTCAAAACCTGAAATAAATTATTCCACATATGAAAAAGAATTTATTGTAATTTTAAAATCTGTTACAAGTTTTAAATTTTAGTTATTACCTAGAATATTTTAAATTTTAACAGATAATAAAGGATTATATCATTATATTAAAAATAAAAAATATGATAACAATAGTCGTCGAATTCGGTGGCTCTTACTATTAGATGAATATAGTTATACAATATCATTTAATCCCGGATTTACTAATATTTTAGCAGATTTTCTTTCAAGAGAGAATATTTCAGCAGGGATAGCTTCATAAATATATTTTTATTAACCTTTTATAATTGCAGGAATATGGATAACTCTTGGAAAGGTAAATTACTAAACTCTAATATTCCTCGACAGAGGACCAATAATACTTCTTCTTCTATATCTTCTCATACTTCTCAAATGAGAATATATAATATCCCTGCTCTTAAAGTATATAATAGATCCATTTCTTTTAAGGAAGAAACAATAACCATAGATTTTCTTGATAGATATAATCAGCATATTATATCCTCACTAGCAGGCAGTTCTAGTAACTATAAATCTGATATACCAATGTCTATAAAGACATATGGCATAATAAATAGTCTCTGAAAAATTATAGGAGAATTACAATATAATCCTTCACTTATATATAATTTAAGAGAAATAATATCTCATATCTCACATATAGAATAGACTCTTTATCATACTACAAATAAACTTCAGAATGAGGAGAATTTTCTCAACATCTTCTTCAAAAAGTGAGGAATATCATCCTGAAGATTATGATAAATTATATCCAATACTAAAAATAATATTTCAACACAAAAATATCAATTCCCCGTACATGGAAAAAGCCAAAAGAAGAGAATGTCTTTGGAAGGTGATGACACTATTACCCAAAGACTTACAAACAAGGATTTTAGATAAAATCTATGAAGACAAAGCTTTGCCATATTTAGTACAAGAATCTCTGATTAGCCTACCGGATAAAAGACAGAGAATGTTTGTAGTATTTACTCCACATATGAAACGACAGATTGAATTAGGCATTGTCAGAAAACTCATCATAGATACTCACAATTTCGATGAATGGAACGGACTTTCTCAGATAATCAAGACTATTATATCATCCACAGAGCCATATGACAGAATTTTAGAATTTGAAATTATATCTACATTCGTAGAACCAGATCAATATATTGTTCATCTGGCTTATCAAATTAAGGCTTGATTGTTGTTGTTGTTGTTGAATTATAGAAAAGTTAGGAAATATTTTAAAATTAATTACTTGATATAATAAATTTGATTGTATTATTCTCATAAGAGATTGTTCTGTAGTTATTAATCTATTATCTGAGGCTATTAGAGTTATTGGTGAGTCTAATCCAGCTCTAAAATTTGCTTTTATGGTTAGCTGAATACATCCTAAATGTAAGTATTTAATTCGTTCTATATTTTTAACTTTATTTAATATTTCAATAATTTATTTTTAGTTATTATTTATAATTTTGTTATTGCAGTAGGTTCTTCTGAACTATCAGTGTTGCCTTCAAAGTATTCAATAAAATGTACTATTTTCTTAGTTAATTGTAATCGAAAATTTTCTTTATATATATCATTTCCTTTTGTGTTATTTTTTAATTTGATTATTTTTTGATATAAATTATTATCAAAAATAAATTGTTTGTTATGACTGTTAGATGATGTGTCTATTATTTTTTCTATATTTTCATTATTATTATCTATTTCTTCATGTAACATTAATAGATAATTTATATTATTATTAGAACTAATAGAGTCTGAGTCTGACTCTGACTCAAATGAATCAGATTCACTATTAATATTTAAATTATCAATATCTTCTATAGAAAAAATTTCATAATCTATTTCAAATAAACTTTCTAATTTGTGTCCAGGAATTATATCATAATATTCAGTAATCATTTGAAACTGTGTTTCTTCTATAACTTTTATATCTTTCTTACAATTATTAGCATAATGACCTGTGTCACACCCTTATTTTTAAGGACTGTTTATCCATAAAATAAGGGGAGACTATCAGTCAGAATCACAGAACAGATTATAAGAAAAAACATTTTTATTCATCTCAAAACAGGTTTACAAAGGTTGAAACACACGCAGGTCACCCAGAGTAACCTTAGATTAGAAAACTGAAAGGTAAAGCACTTAAAGTGGTTAAGGATGACTATCAGTGGGTCCATACGGGATATAGGGAAACATCTTTCTTGGGATTTTGCAGTCTTCTCCTCGCAACAGATTATTTACCTGAAAATCAACAGTCAGTCACAAAGACCGAGTAAACAACCTTCACCTTACCTTAGGTCAGGTGAGGTTTTATAGCTCAAATTATCAACAGATGAGGATATCAGGATAACTTGTAATATCATCTTGTCAATATTATCACATGTATATTATGCATAAATATTGATATGTATTCATTATATAATAAAGAGAGATCAGAACCACAGGTATTCGTCACCAGTGTGACATCAGATTAAACAGGTTCATCAGATACGTCACTAGTGTGACATCAAAATAACAGGTTGCAGGTACGTCCCCCACACGACGCCACGCGTCCAGAAGGTGGTTCGTCAACCACCGGGATCCCAGCTTATCATATCATTGTATATCTCAGGATACATGGGTCCAGTTTAACCCAGTATAATATCTTGGCACAAAGCCTAACAGAATATCGGCACACAGCCAAACAGAGTATCGGCACACAGCCAAACAGAGTATCGGCACA
>JAEMOT010000972.1:0-11473 GCA_019297695.1 Apostasia ramifera
CTCTTTTCTTTTCCACTGGAGAACTGTTCAGCGGTATTTATAGCCGGTGGGAAGGTGTAGCTTTACCTAGGTTCCTTGGTAAAAAGGGGTGATGGGCAAGCTCTGCTCGCCGTTTCGCCTGTCACCGGAGAGGTCCGCAGCTGTACGAGAAGGATGATAGCTTTAAATACTGGTACCCCCTCTTGGAAAGAGTGCCCGTACGGAGAGCGGCGGGGTTAGGTGAAATTGATTGTGACGGGCGGTACCATGTATCCTCGTGTCCGAGGTTACCAGATTTGTCCTGGGACTTAGGCTGAACCCTCGTGCCCACTGTTACCAGGTCTGTCCTGGGATATAGGGAACGAGGTTAGGCTGAACCTTTGCGTCCGATGTTTGACCTGGTCAAAACCTGAAGCTGAGTCAGTAATTTAATAAATCAAAATAAAGGCCAGTTTAGGCGCCACGTGTTCGGTCCGGATGCAGCGCAGTAGCCACGTGTTAACAACAGTAATCCGAATATTCGCGATACCTTGATGAATAGTCTCATAGCACCAAAGTTCATCAAAAGTAATTCAATTCGCAACTCTAAATTTGCGTCTGATGAATACAAAAAACCAGGCTTTCATTTCGACTAATAGTAGTGCTAATTTCATCCAGAATAAACTGTGAAAAAAGACAACAAATTTATATGACTAGCCACGTATTGGATAGATTATTCTGCTTATAACATTAGGGACAATTTATTTGCAAAATTTATTTAATTTATCTAGATTAAAATTAAACTTGGATGATAATATTTTTTTATTAAAAATTATGAATGATATAAAATAAAGTTAGTAATTATGTTGGAATACGTGAGAGATATAATATAAAATAGTTATTATTTTAGTATGTGTGTAAGATTTAAAATAAAATTAATTTTTATTTTGAATTACGTGTATATACTGTGATATATACTTATTTAAAATTAAATCAGATTAATTTTAATCTGCCAAACAAACAACATGTACTTGTTGTATCCATGCATTTGACATACATTATTTGCAATGTTTCAAATCCTAGAGATTTTGGTTTCCAATAGTTTCAGTTTCAATGGTTTCAAAATTGATGAGCATTATGTGCAATTCGATTTGCATCATTTGATATGCAGCATCTACTTAATTTCCTTATCCAGTAATTTGTTTGAGAACTACATCAAAAATTTAAATAGAGACGTTGGCAAATTTTACGATCACCCGATAAATTACTAAGTTATATTCACCAGAGAGTAATGTTTCAAGTAGAGTTGAATGAAGAAGAGAAATTCGCGTACCTGACGGCAAGTATTTGGATTGTTTGAAACGTTGCCATTCTCTCAACGCTCATCTTCCATTCATAAAGCTGAACTTAATCCAGGCATTTTCTTGATGGTCATTTCTCGCATCATTCTCCTAAGACCAAGAACATCATCCCACCGTCTTTTAACAGCATAGGCATCAGAAAGCAGTAGATACCCGCATGAATCGTCAGGAACTAGCTTGATAACCTTCGCAGCCATCAGCTCTCCCAACTCCCAATATCCATGAGTTCGGCAAGCACTGAACAACGCCACCCATATCACCGTATCGGCCTCTATCGGCATGTACCATGGCACTTCCACAGCCTCCCTCACTCTCCCTGCCTTTCCATAGAGATCAACCAGGCAGCCATAATGCTTCAAGCTAGGTGCAATCTTGTAGTCCCTGGTCATCTGTAAGAAATATCTCACGCCCTTCTCAACTAATCCAGCATGGCTGCAAGCTTGCAGTACAACAAGAAATGTCACGCCATTAGGCTTTACATCCAGCTGCTGCTTCATTTCTTCAAACAACTTCACAGCTTCAGCTCCATGGCCGTTGATGGCCATTCCACCAATCAAGCAATTCCATGCGGCCACATTCTTCACAGGCATTTCAGCAAACACGTTCATGGCAATCCCAATCTCCCCAAAACTACAGTACAAATCTATAAGGCTTGTTCCCAGCTTAACGTTAAGCTCCAAATCCATCATGGCAGCGTGCCCATGAATGGCACGGCCGATCTCAAATTTCCCCATGGCTTTGCAGAAGGACAGAATGCTCAATAGCGTTGCGTTACTAGGCGCCATCCCCGACCTGCGCATGAACGAAAAAAGCCTCCAGCCGTCGATGGGCTTCCCGTGAGTGAGAAAGGCGTTGATCATCGCCCCCCATGACACATTACTTCTTCTGGGCATTTCGTCAAACACTTGATAAGCATCATGGAGAGCTCCGCCATCACCGTACATGTTGATGAGCGCTGTCGAGGAGAAAGTGCCGCAGTTGAGTCCGCGCCTGAGAAGATGGGCATGGAGCTGCCTGCCTTCGAGGAGGGCCGGGCCATGGGAGCAGCAATCAAGGAGGAAACAGAGAGTATACTCATTGGGTTGGATTCCTTTTTCAAGAAGGTTTGCGTACAGAAGGAGGGACCCGAGTGGGTTGGAGCTTTGAGCTAGAGACTTTATGGCTGTATTGTAGGAGAAGATATCCGGGTGACGAAGTTGGGAGAAGATAAGGAAACAGAGATGAAAGCTCAAGAAAGAGCAGGAGCAGTGGAGAAGATGGTTCGCGGCAAAAGTTGAGCGGAAGAGGCCTGAAGTAGTGAAATGTGCATGAATTTCATTAAACTGTTGGGGCCTTGGGGAAGAGCTGAGCCTGTGGAGCAGGGATTCAAGCGCTGGTGGCTGCGGCAGCTCCTGTACTGGCGGCGAAGAACTCTCTTGGTGGGAGTGCGTGTTCGAGTGATGGAGCGAGTAAAGAACGGCGTTTTGGGAGAGGCAGGAATTGGAGAGTGCTGCTCTTTTCGCCATGCTCATAATCTTGAATTAAGAGGCCACAGTGCTTGTTCTCGTGGGTATGCTAACCCCATTGATGAGTTACTCCGCACGCAACGGTTTTGGCATGAAGAGTGAGCGATCAGAACTTCACGAATTTTACCGAGAAGGAAGGAAGAATTAAGAACAAGTGAAAGTCAACAACGATAAAATGAGAGCGGCGAGGTATGTTCTTGGAGTTACTTATAATTAACCCAAGTTTACCCTCAAGCTAAACTCGGGGCGTCAATATATGATCCGATCCGTAAATCCGACCCAAATTTGACCCGTAAATTTCTAGTATAGGTCATGAATTTTGACCTATTTATTAAAGGGGTCGGTACTAATTGGGCATAATCGGGTCGGGTAGGATTCGGATTCGACCGCCAATCCGACTCATTTACTAATCGAGTCAGGTTCGGTCATAAATTTTGACCCATTTCATGAATTGGTCTGGTTCGAGTTGAGGCTATTCGGGTCGGGTCGGTTCAAGTTCGGCCTGAACTCAGCCTGTTGAGCGATTTTGTCACCCCTAAGCTAAACAGCCTCTGAAGATCTCGATTCTCTTATTAAGAATAAATTATTAGGATTAGAGGCTTATAAGTTGTTACTTATCATACTTTAGATAGTGAAAAGATAAACGTTGCTAACCACAATATCATTTTATATATGCTACATGTAAAAAAAGTTATATTATTATTTACAAAATAGTTGATGTAATGTAATAATTTCGAGTGTCATGTGGGAATCTGTGGTTTACATGTATGCAAGATTCAAAGAAATATATCACGGTCTCGTTAGTCTTGGAGAGGCATTAGAGAATAGGAGTGATCTTTAAGGCACTTGAAGTCTTTCTTAGAACTTGACTTTGGATGGAAAAGGTGAATATTTAGAGGTATCACAAGACCTTGATTTCTTGCAAGGTTGATAACCTGTTTAGCCACATGAAACTCCATGAGAGTCGCTATGGATCCAAAAAAGAGACGAAGAAGGGCATTGCCCTGATAAAAACTCTAATGATAGTGACTCTGAGGCTGCACTTATGGCGTATCTGGTGTAAAAAAATCTTGAGGTGTGGAAAGAAGTTAAACAAAAATGACATGAATAAATTTATCAAGGAAACAAGAAAGTCACACAATTCAACTAAGAGAAATAAAGTGTGGAAAAAGAAAATCACAGATGTAAAAAAAATGGGCCAACATCTCTATTTAGATTCCTCATGCAATATACTTCAAGACTAATATGAACAAAGACAATAAACCTTGAAATTAATGACTAAAGTTTACCCCTAGAGGTGTAGTGAATTAAATTTGTAGATCAAAGACCCATTCATATACAATAATTTATCTTTAAAACTTCATCAAATTGCATGTACTATACCAACTCAATTGGTACATATATATGAATCTAATATTAAGTGCAAAAGATCATATTCAAAAGTATAATTAAACATATATTTACTATTTCTGATATTTGTTTTTTTATGTATTCATTAGATATGGGACGTTTTTGCCCTCGCCACAGCATTTTTGTCTAATAGTTAGACCAGAGAGATCGTGGACCAAGTTGGAATTAAGGCTGTGAAAATAATTCAAAGTTTGCTCAAACACCCATTCAAATTTTGGGCTAGATTTTAACTCAACTCAAGCTAAAAGCAGCATTAATTAACTCGAGCTTGGTGTCATTTTGAGTTGAGTTCAAGTCAAAATTAGCTTGCACAATATAAACTCAATTCAACTTAAAACATTTATCTTGATAAATATATAAATATGTCTACAGATATGCATGTAATATTGAATATAGTATTGAATTAAGGTTGCTCATTTTAAAATGACTCGGTGCTAGAGTAGAGCTATTCAAAGTAGTTTGTTCTCTAGTAAAGCTGTCAAAATAGCGATGCATATCATTGGAGTACACGTCATTCTGAACTGACAATATTAATTGAAGCCTTCTCTGATGCTCTAATGTGTTGATAAAGGGATTCCCTCGCCTTCTCCTCTCCACATTAATTAACTAATTGCATCTATCCATGGCTTCCTCTCGTTGTCTCCTCCTTCTCCTCCTCCACCTCCTTGTCTTTGCCGCCGCTGTGGCGGCAAAGATGACGGAAAAGCCAAGCTTACCCTTTAATTATATTTCGTTAGAATATTTTCATAACGGAGAATTTACTGCAAAGATTGCTAAATTTGGGTATGAAGCATACAAAGATGCTCAAAATTCTCGAGCTCGGAAACCGTTTCTTCACCAACTCACCGGTGAACGCTAGATTACTGTTGGGATAAAAGTTGTTCCTAGCGAGCTTGGTATGGCTTTCCGGTATTGTGTAATATTTGGGGGCGGCCTTGTTTTTCCGTCCCAGTTTAATCTTGAGGCTATCGTGCAAATAAGGTTCACAATACCGGTTGGTGCATTATTAGCATTTGGGGACATCGACCAGCGCAGCATTAGAGTTGACAAGATTGAATATCACCCCGTTTAGTATATCACAGTTTGTCGATTTTATTTATGCATTTTTATCTATTTATTTTTGGTGGCCTTGAACTCTAAAATTAATTAATAAAGGATGTGTACGTGCGCGTTATTAAATGTTAGTTATGAACACATTTCATTCAGTGTTATCTTTATATTTATGTCATGTAATTTATATATTATCTTTTGAATGATAATTAAATGCCCTCTAAATGAAATATATTTACTTTTTTTTATCACTTTCTAGCTCTTCATTGGCCTCTACATTTATTGGAGTTTTTATTAAATCAAGTTTGATTCTATTCAAATGAGCCAATTAATGAATTATCTTTTTGACTCAAGAGTTTTATCAATCTAATCTTAAGGCAACGTAACATCGGATCAAGATAACTCAAAAACAAATCGATTAAAAAATTAAAAGGTATTATATATATTTATTTATTTATTTATATATATATATACAACTATATTTAGTTTGTTTGATATTTAATGAAAAACTTCATTAGAATTTTAATTGTGGCCATTCAAGCAATATTTATTGCAGATTTCTTTTAATTTTTTTTTTAAATAATAGATAAAAACAAATTGTCATAGTTTACACAAATTAATGAACAAATACATTTACGCATAATATTTGACTAAAAGATCAAAAAAATAATGAAAAGTTAGATTGATCGAGTTTGAATTGCTAACAAATGAGTCAGACCTAGCTTGGATCGAGATTGGATCAAATTCTTTTTATTAATTCTTTGGATTGAATCAAAATCGAATAAAAGACTTTCAATTCCATTGCGAGTCGTGGTCAGATAAGCTCGAGATTAGATCGTCAACAGCCCCATCTCTAGGGTGATAACTAATAACGATTCAAGTTCAAGACGAGCAAGACATGGCTCAAATATACATCATTTATTTATAGATCAATGTGAGTTGGTTCTATTGGATTCGCATTTGCATTCAAGCTGGCTCTAATTTTAATCTAGTAAGACCAGAATCTTCTAATTGAATGAATATTTTTTGTAATTTACAAATTTTATTAATTTTCTATCATTATTAAACTTAATTTTTTTAAAAATAAATTCATAATAAATTTTTTTAAAAACTTTTATTATATGTAAGTCATAATTTATAGTATTTAAATTTTTTTTAATATAATATGAATTTTAGAAATCTATTGTTAAATAAGAGTAAAAATTGGACCCGCACTAAATTTGTAGGTTCAATTCCAATTCCCAAAGTGGTGAAACCAACTTTTGTTAGTTCAAGTCTAAGTTTTGACTAGAATTTATCTGAACTAATAGTGTTGCACGTCTACTTAAGTTTGATTAATTCTACGAAATTAAACCTATATTCACTTTGACCGACAAATTCCTTGCCTAATTGATCATCGTCATGCATATGTTGGTGACTTCATCGTCGAACAGCACTCGTCGTGTTCTCCTTGTCAATAGTCTTCCTTTTCTTCTTCTTCTTCTATCTCACACAAACTATTTATTAAAGTAATTTGCAATCCCTTTTTTAATATTTCTTTGATAGATAGTATTTTTGAGTAATATTCTTCTAGGACATGCTATAACTTAAAAATTCTTATTTTTTTAAAATAAATCTATCTAATTAACTAATTAATACATTTTTAAAAAATAATAAATGAAGCATATTTCTAACGTCATCAACTTTATCTATTAACTGAAATCACCTGCGTAATGGGCGACTTCTAATTTTGATATTTTTCTAAATTACAATGTTACTTGATTATTTAAAAAATATTATTTTAATTCTTTTATATGGTTTACTACATAATAGGCTTTTATGATGAAATTATATTTTCTCAAATGCAATATTCCTTTTAAATTTAGAAATGAAAGAAGTACATATTTTATTCTATTCTTTAATCATAAATTTCGTATTCCATGGATTTCTTAAAGACTGAAAATCTAAAAATGCAATATTATTATATAAAAATTATATATGTATCTTTTATCTTTGTCTGTGTTTCATCTGGCAGGTCCTCTGCATTGGTCATATCATTTTTATATTTTTTTTCTTTTCTTCTATTTCATCCTTATATTTCTTTGAGCTTGAATATCCACACTTATATTAAAACATGTTTTAAATTTATAACAAAAAATAATAAAATATATAAAATATAAATAAAGTAGAACAACTGTCTTTATGGTGCAGCATAACATATTTTTTGATTAACTTAAACTTTTTAATATAATTAAAATATTACAATAGCATATTATATAAAATATATAATCATCTCTGTCTTTCTCTCTTATATGGTATAATGTCACTCCCAGATATATACAGATCTAGAGCCAGACGTCATCATCAATGGAGTACTGCATAAGCGTGTGCATCATCATCATTGCCATTATATCATCATCATTGCCATTACCGACAGAGTCTTCTCGTCCCTGCTCTTGGTGGATCGAGAATGCTGAAGGACTAATATCAAACAACATTTCATGAAGATCATAATGATAATAAGTACTCGAACTGCCTGGATTGTATTGTGATATAACTCTTGTTCACACGATCAGAAGATGAATGCCTCTTAAGTTTTTCGAATGTGAATAACTCTTGCTTTTGTAGACTACACACAAATATATATTTATTTACATGCATCAATATATATACACAATATATATTATAATATAAATGTATTTATACAGTAGTGTCTCTCGCTAATTAAACACTGACTCTCATATATATATATATATATATATATATATAACAGTAGTGTCTCTCGCTAATTTTATACTACACATATATATATAAAATTTAACTAAAAGAAATTTGATTATTTAAAATTCAATGTAGATTTAATTACTCATTAATTTTCTTAATCATTCCTTTTAAATTATGACTCAAAAAAATTATAAAAATAACTCAAGAGTAAGTAATTAGGGGAAATCTAATTTTCTCTCGTTCAAATACCAATTCAATTATTTTTTTTTCCTTGTAACCATTGGTCTAGAGAGAGGAGAGAGATAGGGTCACGTACAAGAGGAAGAGCAGCTGGAACTCAGAATCGACGATTTCTCTCCCTCCTATTCTTAATTTATATGTTTCTCTTCGCTTTGAATCAGATTTAGCAATTGAAGCGACCTTTTTCTTCGGATCCAAGAAAATTTTAGAATTACGGTGAATTCAAGATAGGTTCTGCACACCCTAATTTAGCTGGATTAATCCTAAATATAATCATTACAGAACTATTTCGAGGAAAATGAGAGAAAAATTCATAGAATCAGTGCGTTGTATATTCCTCATAATTTATATGTCATCTTAACTAATCATTTTTCTTTACTTTTTATGCTTAAAATTCTTGTTATCTAAATTTGACACTGACAAGATAATAGGAATCTTATTGATCATTGTATTTAACTGTAATTTAAATTTAAAACTAATAAACTACTTAGGGGCATTTGGTTCAATGTTATCTTGACGTTATGTTATGTTGTCTAGAGAAAGTAATTATTTGGTTTAATGACATATATAAATAATTTTTTATTATATTATAAAATTATTAGTCAAAAGATTGATGTCATTTAAATGCCATGACATCTATATTACATAATATAAAACTAAGATAACAACGAACCAAACGCTCTCTTAATCCGATTGCATGATTTATTTTTCTTTTTGTTTTGAATAATTCCCTCTCCATGCAGTGAATTGCAAATTCATGGCCCTCACATTCAAAATATAAATTCTGGATGCAATATTTGTAGCATTTCAAGTGAAGTCAGTGAACTGTAGAAAAAAAAATTAATAGCTTAACTATTTGAAAAAAAAAAAATTTCTCCTTCTGCTATAACATTTCATCTATCAATATGATGCTATAATTCAGGACTACTTTAATTTAGAAGATCGGTAGACTTGTGAATTGAAAAGGTATTTGGAACTTTAGTTGGTATTAAGTTAAATAGTGATATTTTCGTGATCTAATCCTCACCCAAAATAGACCATTCGATGAACTCGGCTAGGGACCATCCAATTTATTGTTGCTTGGAACCTAAGAGCCACACACATAGATATAACATAACTTTATCTCGAATATGAGGCTCATTAAAAGGATAAGTGTACAGGCTTGTTTAGGTGAATAAATATTAGGACTTATAGCATGTTCGATCAAGTTTACTATTTGATAGCATGCTGTTTATCATTTCAACAAAATAAAAGACATTTGATATGACTTTTACTTTAAAAAATGTCATATTCGACACCGCAACTTAGCGTATTCGATTAAATTTATTTATAAAAGACGTCTGATATGACTTTTACTTTTAAATATGTGATATTCGACACCGCATCTTAGCATATTCGATCAAATTTATTTATAAAAGACGTCTGATACGACTTTTACTTTTAAATATGTGATATTCGACACCGCATCTTAGCATATTCGATCAAATTTATTTTCCAAGCAGCCCATTTAAGCTAATAAGAATATTCTATACTTATTTAACCTAATAAGAATATTATATACTTAGTTAAAATGTATATAAGGTATTATAAGCATTATAGTAATATTTAAGCATATTTACCATCAATAAAATCGATCAACTTAAGCATATATATAATTAATTATTTAAATAAGTTTAGCATTAAGACTAGAGATGGGTTTATATGCTTAATTTAAATATAAATATTTTATATGCTTAGTTTAAATAAGTTAAGCATTAAGACTAGAGATGGTTCAGAAGCATGATTTATAGATATAATTTTTTATAAAAAAATATCATCTAGTTCACTAAGAATTAAAGGTAATATCAAATAGCTACATAATTTTAAAAATAATTTAATGAGATTTTTAAGGTGGACATTTAAATTTTAATCAGATTATTTAATAAAAATACCTCTCATTTTCTCCTATCTTTGGCAGCTTTACAAGTGCTGTTGGGGCCCAGCAGCGCTGGGCCCAAGCGCTTCAAGCGTCACGAATTTTGTGGTGGCACTGCCCATGCACACATGGTCGTGGCTCCCCAGGAAAGCGCGTGCGGAGTGAATGTAGATAGGCCTACAAGGACCGCATCGCCTGCATCAGTCCTGGGCAGAGTGGCTTTGTTCAGTGATGAAGGAGAGATATTTTAGTTATTTAATGTTTATATATTTAATTTAAACATAAATTTTATTTAAAAATTAAAAAAATTATAAATTATGTAAAAAGACTTAATTGAAGCCTAATTAAATGTCAATTTTATGAATTTTATTAAAAAAATTTTGAAATCGTAAACCTATTTGATATTATTCATAAACCTAGGGATTTAGATGATATATATTTACCTTTTTTATATAATATTTATATATTTTTTGTGATGAAAGATGCACCTTTCATTTAAGCATGCAAAATATTAGAACTATCATTAGCACATACAGTAATAAGAAAATCCGGTGAATTTGAATGAAAATATTTATAATTAGTAATAGTAAGGATTATTTTTACCTCCAAAAAATAACTTAAATTCCAAGTTTACTTTCAGGTGAATAAATTAAAATTGACTCAAAATAAAACTAGTTTGATTCTTAGTTTATTTGACTTTAAATGGCTCGATTTCGAATTGATACGAAATCAATATTTTTATAAAACTAGTAATTAAAAAAGATAGAGTGCATGCGTTCCTTGGGTTTAAAATCTTATATGAAAAAACGAAGGATTGCACTAAACAGTTAATAACACATATAAAACTTATTATAAAAAAATTACATGTGGATTAAAATTTATGATCTCATCTTTAACGATTTCTAAATTCAACCATCATTCTAAATACAAAACCATCCACCTTGGCTCAAAACTTAACACGAGTCGGAGATATAACTTGGACCTTGAATGACTCGAAATTATTTAAATTGATTTTAATTAAAAAAAAAAATTGAGTCAATTTTATTTTGAATTTTTAGTTTTTAATTAAAATTGCATGAGGTCAATTTCAATTCTGAGCCGGCAATGACGAGCAATATTGGAATGGGAGCTGCTAATGCTAATTACTTAATTAAAACATAATTAATTAATTAAAGAGAGTGATCTAAAGAATATTAAATAAATAAAGTATAATTTTTTTAAAAATAATTACTTAATTAAATTTAAGGAATAAGAAAAGTATAATAATTAAATTAAATAAGAAAAAGTAATTAACTAAAGAGAGTGATCTAAAGAATATTAAATAAATAAAG
>JAEMOT010000972.1:11647-37993 GCA_019297695.1 Apostasia ramifera
TTCAAAAAAAAAAAAACTTTATACATTTCAATATATAATATAATTTTTAAATATACATATTAAATTTATATTTAATGCTAATAATATAATAATAATATTTTAAAATAAAAAATATCAAATTTCAATAACTTTATGGGAGTCTATTTGGCAACAGCTCAAAAATAAAGTTTATTTTAGTCATGATCATAACTTTAAATTTATTTTTAAATTTTTTTTAAAAATTATTTAATATCTCATCATACACAAATTTCAATATTAAACAATCACTTTATTTTATATTCAACACAAATTTTAGTATAACTAAATCACTTTATTCATATCATACATATTTTTTTTAAAAGTTTTATAAAAGTTTTTTAAATCATCTTAATTTTTTTTTCTCCAATCAAACAAAACCTTAATGTTTAAATTTATTTGAAAGTAATATTTTTACATATTATTAATATAAAAAAAGATAAACTTTTGTTATAAATATAATATATATATATATATAAGCGAGAGTATGATTCAAATAAAAGTGAAGGAGCATGAATTTAGCCTCACGTACACAGGGCAAGTTTTTGCCTCAAAAATCGATAACCGTCTGACATTTGAACAGAGCCATAAGTCATAACTGAACCGGATCAATTTAGTTCTACTTTTATTTTCTCCCATCTCTAGCGGCATTACAAGCGCTACTGAGCACAAGCACTTCGGGCATCACGAATTTCGTGGTGGCACTGCCCAGGGACATATGGTCATGGCTCCCCGGGGAAGTGCGTGCGGCCTGTGCATGCAAGGCAGAGCATTGTGTCACCTACGCCGCTCTCATGCAAGCTCGATGTAGATAGGACTACAAGGATCGCATCGCCTGCATCAGCCCTGTGCAGATCTAGAGTGGCTTTGTGCAGTGATTAAGGAGAGGTATTTTAGTCATTTAATATTTATATATTTAATTTAAATATAAATTTTGTTTAAAAAATTATGCAAAAAGGACTTGATTGAAGCCTAAATGTCAATGTTATGGATTCTATTAAAGAATTTTTTAAATCTTGAACCTACTTGATATTATCCATAAATCTGAGGGACTTGGATGATATATATTTACCATTTTTAATATAATATTTATATATTTTTTGTGATAAAAGATGCACCTTGCATTTAAGCATGTAAAGTATTGGAATAATCATTAGCACATACAGTAATAAGAAAATGTGGTAAGCTATCATGCTAAAGTTCTAATTAGTCAATAGTGATTGCATAGCACGCTAGGAGTGTACTACATCATTACCTTCTTTGTTGACATGAGATATATCTTGGTTGTCAAAATTCTCAAGAAAGTTTTTTGTGTTCACAATACATAAGCCAAACATCGAATTATTATTGCTAATGTGAGAAGGAGGACTCCCAAGAGACAGCGGTACACAAAGAACCAAGCCTGATGATTAAGACTTAAATGAAGAAGAAAAGTACACAGAGGTTTAAGGCGGTTCAAGAATGAAATCTCTTACGTCCACCGGATCAGCTCGGAATTTTTCACTATATCTTAAAAAGAAAAGCCGCTTGGGCTTAGTACAGAAGTAAAAATAATGAAAAAAGAGATCTAAAAAGAGCTCCCTCCTTGAAGCCTGCTCAAGGGTATTTATAGACAATTGGTAGTGGAGCTCAACTCGGGTCTTCTGGAATAAGATAATATTTTTAACTACTGAATCTACACTAATGGTCCCATTGTTGTCGGCCACCAAAGGAGCTGGAAGTAGCGGGTGGAGAGCTTGACTTCTTGATCTTCGCTATTCTCCTAGGAATTCGTAGTAGCTAGAGCATGCGTATTTTTTGATCCAAGAGGGTAAGATCACCACAAAGACCTCTTGGAAAGTGGAACCCATCTCATGCCTAGCTGCTGATCCTACTTACAAGGAAGAGGGGATGGACATCACTGACATTCTTATCCAGCAGATATTTGATCTTTTAGATAAAGCCAGTAGAGGTCCACCCTCTTAGGTGTAGGATGAAAATAAGTGTAACCTCGATCTTTATAATTTGAAAATGAGAATGGAAATTTTTGTTCACGTACCTGCTTATTTTGATATGTATGAAATGAATAGGTACCTTGAATGTTATATGAAATGTATTTGAGACTTTGACAATCTGATTCTAAAAGCTAATCTGCAAGAGTAACCTCCATAATGAATTCAATATGAATGAATCGAATCATATAGAGTACTTCTCCAAACTAAATTTAAGATTATACTCTTTTGCACATATCTACATATGAAAGAAATAATGATAATAGTGGAGATCCTGCTTAGGAGGAGTTATCTAGCCCAGTACCAAAAGGACTTAGATCGTCTGAAATATCATCATCGATGTTGGTTCAAATAACTCCGTATATGGAATGTGAGAATAATGAACTATCATCCGCAAGGTGACTAAACCCCAAAAATGATGGGTCGAGATTTTGAGATGTGCAATCATACCTGGCGCACGATGCCTGGATAATAAAAAGCTGGTCGTACTTTAAATAATATTACCCAGGATGAATCATCGATATCAGGATTAGAGATCATGATAATGAAGCACAAAAAATGAATAGCATAAGGACTCCATGATGTGAAATACCTGAACAAAGGACCTTGCACCGGAGAAGAACCTCTGTCAATTGCTACATTGATGATCATGAACAGAAAGTAGCTGAAGTTCTAGAATTTAGAATACTGATAACCAGTAATATAATTTTTCGGAAAATCATGAGCAAATGAGAATTTTTGAATATATATTTGTGTAAAAAAAAAATTCTGATGAATCTGTACAAATAAATTCTAAGTATAAAGAATGATGTATAAAGAGATTGGTGTTTAGGCATGGAACTTTTTCAAATCATTCCCGCTCTATGTCCTGGGGAGTTGAGTGCCATCGAAAGTTATGAGGTAGTAAGCAATAGGCCCCGCATTCTCGTGCATGATGTATGGGCCTTCCCAGTTAGGTTTAAGCTTGAGGACCCCCAGATTGCTGCAGGCAGCAACCTTTTGCAGTTTGAGTACTAGGTCGCCCTCAGTGAAACTTTTGGGATTAACCCTGCGGTTAAAATATCGTTCAATTCAATGCTTGTGCTCTGGATGTTTGAGTGTGGCCAATTGTCTTTTTAGTTCCAATAGATCCAGATCAACCCGTAACGAATCGTCATTCTCATTCATCCAGGTTTGTAGATCTTCAAGATCGAAGTTTGCCACTGCCTCCACTCAGGGGAAGTAATATTCCAATTCATCAGGTATAACAGCATCCAACCTGAAGGTCAGAGAGAAAGGAGATTCTTTAGTAACTTCAGATGGGGCAGTGTTCTAAGCCCAAAGAGCACTTGGTAGTTCATCTGGACAGCACGTTTTAGCACCACCCAGGCATTTCTTTAGAATATTTAGGACATTCTTGTTGGCAGCTTCAGCCTATTTGTTCCTGTGAAGATGCCAGATAGATGCATACTTGAGACTGATCTGATGTTTGACACAGAAATTACGGATTAGTTTATAGCAGTTAACTGATAAAACTACCGTAAAATGATCTTTTACAATGGTTGAACGAGTCAACTGCTGTAAAAGGTTGTGCCAACTTATTTTAAAGTGGTTGACTAAGTCAGCCACTTTATAATTTTTGATGTATAATACATATTTTCTTTTGATGGAAGTGTTCAAAACTCTAACTTTGTATTTTGCATATATTTTTTTTTTCTGTTTTACCTGATGACCGTATATTGAGATATTTATTTTGACAGCTTTTTCCTTTCTCATTAATTAATAGATAGTGATTATATTTAATTAATAAAATAAATGTATGATAAAGTTATTAAATAGTTAATTCAAATGTAGATGTATTATTCGCTTTAACTTTAGTAAAGCTGCATAACTTGAGCATTTCTCAGGAGGGCCCCATCCCAATGCTACTTCAGCTCAAGCACGCTTAACTATAAATTTTTCCATCACTAGCCTCATGATTTTACCCCAAAAGGTACCTCTAGTATTTTATTAAACTCCGTATATTGTTGTACTTTTGATTTATCCTACACTAGTGCAGATAAATCTTCAATATACATCTAATATTTTCATTTTATCAGAGCGATTGTGAATCTATACAGAGATGTAAGTTGGAATGATAGAAAAGGTGTTTGAGGGCATTCGATGCTTTGCAGATCGGAAGGTGTCCTTAGTTGCTACATTGATGGATGGGGCTGCTGATGATTGGTGGAGAGATGACTGTAGGATTTTCTTGAGTGGTAGAGCTATAGAGACTATTACTTGGGAAGAATTCCTTGAAGCTTTTAGGCTTAAGTATGTTCCAATCTCTGCATGAGAGAAGATGAAAGAAGAGTTGAGCTGACTGGTACAATGAAATATATATTAGTGAAAATTCATCATTTGCAACTTATAATCAATTAGCTAACATTTTCTATTAAGTATCATTTTATCATCAAAGATTCATCTATAATGATTATAGATCAGTCAATATATGTTGACGTGAGAAGATGGAGTTCCGAGAAATAACAGTACGCAGCGAGCTAAACCTATTGATTAAGACTTAATTGAGAGAGAGAAAAGCATTCATAAAAGCACACAGATTTAAAGTAGTTCAGGAATGGGATCTCCTATTTCCACCGGATCAACCTCGAGTCTTTCACTATATCTCAAAAAAAAGAGAGCCGTTTGGACTTAGTACAAGAGTGATAATAGAGAGGAAAAAGGTTTAGCCGATCTAAAAGCTCTCGTTCATCCCCCCTCCTTGAAGTTTTTTCAAGGGTATTTATAGGACAAAGATAGTAGAGCTCGACCCAGGTTTTTCGGAATAGGATAATGTACTCAATTGTCGTGCCCAAACTAGTGGTCTTGCTGCTTTCGGCCACCGAAGGAGCTGGAAGTGACGGGTGGAGAGCTTGTCTCTTTGATCTTCGCAATTCTCCTAGAAATTCGTAGTAGCTGGAACACGCGGATCGTTGGTTGGTGTGACTGGCAGGAGTATGCGCCATTGGACATGGTGCAGCCGTAGTACTCTGATAGCGACAGCCATAACTGGGGAACGTCGTGTCCGATGTTACAGTACTGCTGTAGCTCAATCCTCGTTGACGAGATTTACGAGAGCCTGAACTATCGTGAACGAGGTTTGAGATTTGCAAAAGAACACATTAGTTAAATCAGAATAAAAGATTAGTGTATTCCCAAGAGCGCCACGTGTACGGCTGAGATACAATGCTGGAACTACGTGTTAACAATATATAATTTTTTTAATATAAAATCAATTAAATGCAAAATTTGTTCATTATATTTTCAAAATTTGATGTGTTTTTCACATCATAAATGGTCCATTCGACCAACTATTGGGTTATAATATTCATGCATGTTTTTCTACGAATATATAATTGAATAGTTGCACTAGGGTTGGAGTTTTAATTTTTACGTTGGTTTGCTACATTTATCTGGCATATAGTTTGAATGAAAAAGTAGATGTTGTTTATTCGGCGGATTAAAATTAACTCAATTTAATTTAAAAAATACACGTCACATTACATACATGTAAGTCAAAATATAAAATTAATTTTATTTTATATTCTACATATATACTAAAATAATAATTAACTTATATTACTTCTCTCAAATATCTCAATATAATAACTAATTTTATTTTACATCATTCATAATTTTTAATAAAAAATATCTTCATCTAAGTTAATTTTAACTTAATTAAAATTAAACAAACTTTGCAAATAAATATGCCATAATGTTATAAGCCAAACAATCTACCCAATACGTAGCTAGTCGTATAAAGCACTTTGTTGTCTTCTTTCAAAGTTATTCTAGATAAAATTTGCACTACTAATAGTCGAAAAGAAAGCTTGGTTTTCTGTATTCATCAGACACAAATTTAGAGTTGCGAATTGAATTACTTCTGATGAACTTTGGTGCTATGAGACGATTTATGAATATGTTGCGAATATTCGAATTAATGTCAAGCATGAGCTTGTCGTCTTCAATAAAGCGTCGTATGATCTCGACTATCATTTTCTGACCATGTTCACTTATATATGTCAAGTAAATATAATAGATCATTATATATATTTACTTAATGAAATGTATGACAAGCATATCATAAAAATATATATAGATAATTTCACATTGGCCCCTGAGATTTGCCTAGTTTATCATAAAATTCCACAAATATCAAAATTATCGTCCAAGTCCACAACAATCACAATATATTTCACTGGCGCCTTAACTATTTCTAAAAAGCTTCAAATCAGGTCCAACATAACTTTTTCTATTTAAAATACCGTGTGCACGCAGGCGACCTCACACGCACCATCGCAGCGGCAGACTACTCGATCCGGCAGGTTGAAAACAATGACTACATATTTTGAAAGTTGATAAATTAAGAAAATGTATTTTATTATTTTTAAAATACTTAATAGATTCTATCACAGAGGGACTACGATGTCCTATGTAATATTTTTTATAAACCCAAATGACAATTTTAATATTTGTAATTTTTTGTGACTAAGTAGTAAATCTTAGGAGCTTAAACAGAATTACTTCAAGTATATATCGATCAAAGTTGAGTCTTGAGAAAGAATGGGGAGATAGAGATTCTTTGTATGGCAAACAAATGGAGGACCGCTAACAATCGCATACCCATTAGTTTTGATTTTGAGTCTGCATGTTTTTTGATTTCGTTAAATATCAATTAAAATTAGTGTAGCGCATATCTTATTTGATCCAGTTATAAGAAATTAAACTATTTGTATAATATTTACGTGCTCAATTAGTTATAACAATAATAAATAGATGGAACAAATTTGTTATTTTGAATATATACTAATGTTTTTTATATGTAATTTTACATTTATATATAAACTTTTTTAAAATAATAATTTATTAGTTTAATAAGTTCAGTGACTAACTGAATTTTATTTTAAAAAAAACAAGCCCTTCACCTATTAAACATTTTCAGGCAATTTAGATTCATTGTGCAATATACTTCGAGATGAATATAAATAAAGACAATAAATATTGAAATTAACGACTAAAATTAAGCACTAGAGGTTCAGCGAATCAAATTTGCAGATCACGGACCCATTCATATAGAATAATTTATCCTTAAAATTTTTCGTCAAATTGCACGTAGTAAACCAACTCAATTTGTGCATATATATGAATCTAATATTAAGTGAGAAAATATCAAATTCAAAAATATAATTAAATATATATATTTACTATTACTGATCTTTATTTTTTTTAATATATTCATTGGATATGAGACATTTTCTCCCTCGCCACAATATTTTTTATCTAATAGTCAGACCAGAGAGATTGTGGACCAAGTAGGAATTAAGGCTGTAAAAATAATTCAAGTTTGCTAAAAAATCCGTTCAAATTTTGGGCTTGATTTTAACTCGACTCAAGCTAAAAGCAGCATTAATTAACTCGAGTTTGGTGTTATTTCGAGTTGAGTTCAAGTCAAAATTGGTTTGCTTGATATAAACTTGATTCAGCTTAAAAAACTTTATTTTGATAAATATATAAAAATGTCTATAGACAAGCACGTAATTATGTATGCTAAAATATATATAATATACTCTATGTTGGAGCAGCTCGAGCTTGAATATAATTTTGAAATAAGGTAGCTAGCTCGATTTGAAAAGACTTGGTGCTAGAGTAGAACTATTCAAAATACGTAGTTTGTTCTCTAGTAAAGCTTTACAAGTCACGATGCATATCATTATAGTGTTCCGTCATTCTGAACTGGCAATATTAATTGAAGCCTTCTCTGGTGCTCTATGTGTTGATAAAAGGATTCCTTCACCTTCTCCTCTCCACGTTAATTAACTAATTACATTCATCCATGGCTTCCTCTCGATGTCTGCTCCTTCTCCTCCTCGGCCTCCTTGTCTTTGCCGCCACAGCGGATGCAGAGGTAAGATTGCCCATTACTTATATTTCGGTAGTACATTTCAATAACGAAGAAAGATTAGCAAGGATTGCCAATTATGGCTATCAAGCGTACAAAGATGCTCGAAATTCTCTAGGTCGGGGATCCGATCTTCCTCCACTCATCAATGAACGCTGGATTGATGTTGGGATACAACCTGATCCTATCTTCATTATTGCTAGACGGATGTGTGTAATATTTGAAGGTAATATTTCTCCGAGACAAGCTCCTCCGGGACAATTTCAGCTTAAGGCTATCGTGCGAGTAAAGTTCCTGGAACAATTTGGTCTATCATTAGAATTTCGTGGCATCAACCAGCACAGCATTAGAGTTGACAAGATCGAATATCACATCGCTTAGTATATTACAGTCTGTCGATTTTATTTATGTATTTTTTCCTATTTATTTTTGGTGGCATTGAACTCTAAAATTAATTTATAAAGGATGTGTGCGCGTTATTAAATATTAGTTAAGAAGACATTTCATTCAATACTACCTTGATATTTATGTCATGTAATTTATACCTCATCTTTTAAATGACGATTGAATGCCCTCTAAATGAAATATAACTATTTTTTTTTATCACTTTCTAGCTCTTCATTGGCCTCTACATTTATAGCAGAGTTTATTTATTTATTTATTTTTATATATATATATATATAGTATGTAATTTCTTTTTAAAAAAATTAATCTTAATTTCTTATTTAAACTTTAAAAAAAAATATTATATCTTCTTGGAATCATTCAAACTTCACAAACCAATTCCCTCAAACTGTGACAGTTTTCCTTTCGCATTAATAGATATTAATTATATTTATTTAACAAAATAAATAAACAATTTATATGCAGTATTCATTCAAATTTCACGAATCAGTTTACTAAAATCTTAACATTTTAAAAACCTCTTTAAATAATTTTCTCAAGTTTTATAATTTTATTCAGTTTGGCGCACATATATTTTTAACTGATAATCGTATTATTGCGATATTTATGCAACTTAAAATTATATTTTATTTTGACATTTTTTATTTTTTCTCATTTGTTTGTTTGTCAGCTAAAAATTAATTTAATTTAATTTTAAAATAATATATCACATCACACATAAAATTTAATATTAAAAATTAATTTTATTTCACATCCTACACATATTATTAAAATAATAATTAATTTATATCACATCTCTCATATATTCTAATATAATAACTAACTTTATTTACATTATTCACAATTTTTGACAAAATAATATCTCTATTTAAATTTAATTTTAAATTTATTAAATTAAATCTTACAAACAACTAAGTCCTAGAGATATTAATTATATTTATTTAATAAATAAGTAAATCATTTATCTTTAAGTATTCAAATTTCACGTACCAAATTTAATGGAACTCTGAAACTTTAAAAACCTATGTGTAAGATCATTACTTTTTTATATAGATTTTAATTTTTAAGGTCCGAAATATGAAAAGCCTTTCTGTATAGGTTTTAAATTTTAAGAATTCAGAAAATTAGTTCAAAGAAATTTGAATAATTGGGTAGAGGATAGAATTGAGAATTAGTACCGAACTTTTAAAACATCTCAATATTGATCCCAGAGATTGTAAAATCATTACAGCTTTGTTTTCTTTTAGAATCTCGATTTTTTCACTAATCTTTCAAAATATGAAATTAAATTATTTTTTACTGGTTTAATCATATTAATATAAATATTTTCGGTCAAATTAAACTGCTCATGCAATATAACAAAGAAAGAATGTTGCAAACAAGTAAAAATTAGGACACCAAATTTAGTGTGATTAAATTTGTAGCAAAATATGTATGAACATTAATTAATACCTCAACAGCATATAAAATATTTATCCTGTAAATGTTATCACCCAATATTTATTGGTCCAATGATCCAGTTATAATGCATAATATAAATTGAAATTTAAAAATTTGTTTAACTAATTTTGCATGAAAGTTAACATGTTGTTATTTTTTTTTATTTATTATAAATTTATTTATACACACATATATATATATATATATATATATATTGCATAAAGGGAATAAAATTTATATTTCAACAATCATATATTGACTAAAATATAATTATTTATAGATAAATATTTAGAAATAAAACTAAAATCATTACAAAACATTATAAGCTAATTGAAGATAACTCGTAAATAAATTTTCACTAAAATGTTGTCAATATAGTTTAATTAATTTTAAAGTGGTAATTCATTTCATGCTTAGGCATCATAAGTGTTTTGTAATTCCGACATGGTTGAGATTATGATGTTTGGGATTTAAAAAAAAATTAAGCAAACATAAATATTATAACTATTATTATTATGTTTTTGATTTCACTCGTTCAGATCACAATTTCTCTAACCCTACTTAAAAATATAACGATGATATTATAATTTAAATTAAAGAACACTACACAGACAGAAAGATTATTGATGACATAATATTTAATTAAACATTTTGTAAAATTAAGTCACAATAAGCATAATATTTTTGGACAAAGTAAATTACAATTAGGTTCTTGATGTCTGAAAAATATTGTAAATTGATCTTAGTTTTTTAAAAACCTTGATTTGGCACCCTAGGCTTGTAAAACTGCTATGATTTCTATGCCCTTTTCAAAATCTCACTATTTTCACTAATTTTTCACAATAGAAAAATTAAAATTTAATTATTTCTTAACTAGTTTGAATTATTCACATATTTTAAGAGATCATTGCATCCTTCTGCTCTCACTATTTTTTAAAAAAAAATTAAAAAATCTAAAATTTAATTTCGCTCATCTTTTACTTTTTCTGCACTAAAAATTTAAAAATAAAAAATATAAATATTAATATCTTAAAATTATATTCTATGAAATCATAAAATTAACGAATAAGATAATAATCTTAAAGTATACTAATAAAAAATTAGTAATTATGTTTTAATGTCATCAAAATTGCGATGCTTTTACAATTTAAGGGAGCCAAATTAAAGTTTCTAAAAAATTGATATTAATTTATAATAATTTTTTGACTTTAAGAACTTGAATGCAATTTACCCTTTTTGATATTTCTTCATATTCTCAGAAAGTTTTAATAAATTACAGTTAGGACGTTAGATTGATGATAATATATGGTCAAACTCGAACATCATGAAAATTATGGTTTGCATTGACCAGATTAAAACTCAGATTCAATTTTTTTTTTCCTCATCGGAGATAATAATGGTTCAGGTTCTTCATTATTGAGTTAAATTGTTTTCTGTTTAATCCTAATAGATTGTTTTAAAACTAAACTGGTTCGTCAAATGGACTCATATTGTATCTCTAAACGTTGATTCATTAAAAAAATAATTTTTATGTTGTTTTGTTTAGAAAAATAAATAAATAATAATGATAAAAGTTGAAAAGTAATTATCAAAAAAAAAAGAAAATAATTAGCTAAACAGGGACACTTATTTTAGTATATAATGTTGTTGATTTGCATTCGTAAATATAGTGAAATTAATGTGGTTGTTAAAAAAAAATCAATTGCCTCAAGAACAAAGGATAAACAGCTGAATTTTCCGAAATAAAAATTAAAAGAGTAACAAAGCCTCAAAGTTAATAGAGGTAAAAATTTCTAAACTTTTAAAATTTTTTATTTTAATTTCAGTTCAATTTTTGTGCTACAAATAGGTCCTTGAGATTATTTTTTGACTTTTTATCTAATTTCTTTTCAAAACTCTTTCTTAAAAAAAACTTTAGTCCAATTTTTTTTACCTTAATGAAAAAGTATTGAAACAATCATATTTTTCGAATTTAAATACACTCACTCCCCCGCCACCAAATTTCAAAAAGGAGATGTTAAACTTAAATCTCTCTCGATATTGTTGCATCGCCTCTGAGAATTATCATGAAAAAGATACTAAAGTCAAACTTCATCTGATTCAAACTTTAATACTATTTTTGTGCTATAAATAGCCTATAAGACACCAAAGTCAGAGGGACACTAAACTATTATTTTGTATTAAAAGTTGAAAATAATACTGTGGTGAAACTTATAATAAATATTTTGGCTAAATACAATAATTTCTCCTGACATTGGGACCTATAATCAAGGGTTGAAAGTTTATATTTCGAGAGAATTACATATTTCACCTTTAAAGAGAGGCTTTTACTCATTTAATCTCCAAAATTAAATATTTACACATATCGTTCAATATTTTGAATGCAAAATTATAAATAGCACCTTTTCATAGTGTTAGATCTTTCCCAATTTAACGAATGAGATGCAATTTATAATTATATATTTAAAATATGGGGTGACATATAAATATCTATCTTTGAGGGATAAATGAGTAAAGAATTATTTTTTATCAGCAACATGCTTAAGGATTAATAGCATTAAGTCTCTTCTGTAATTAAAACTCTGTGAAGTGGATGGTATAATTGGTATTCAGATAATATTAAAAATTCTGAATGGTATATATAGTTAATTATCTCAATATAAAAAAATACTTTCAGTATTAACAAAATTTCTTCATTTGAATCTTCTGATTCGAACTGAGAATGCTGAAATCCTATAGAATTTTCAATCATCTCTCTGTAGTTTTAAAAACCTTGACTTAATTGATCACCACGAAGGGACACAATGCGAGTGATTTATGTTGGCTGATTTGAAGATTGAAAACAATCTGATCTATAGTTCTTGCCGAGAGCTGTACATCGAAAATAATTTGCAGTGAACTTCCAACTCAGCGAGTGCAGCTTAACATCCTCCAATACTTGAAGGAATATATCATACATCTTATAAGCATATATATACATCTCATTTAAATTTTTATATAAGAAACCATTAATTTAATTTAAATAATTACAATCACACTGCGATAAAGATGATTTTTTTTTAAAAATAAGTATATTTAATTAACTAATTAATGAATTAAAATTATTATAAAAAAATTAACAATGGGTGCATCTTTCAAAAATTTTAATTAGGGCAAGTGCAACAGCAATTCTAGGAGCACTCTGCGGTATTTCTAAATTTTTTTATGTCATTATTATAATTATTTATTTATTAGTTTTAATGCATTAATTTATTAAAAATAATTTTATTTATTTTTAATATATAAGTATTATTAATTTAAGTTTATGAAAATATTACTGAATAAGTTAATTATTGTTCTTTATTAATTAAAATTAAATTTTACTATTTATTTTTTCTTTAAAGTGCTGTAATTATTACCTGTTTTTTCGTTTTATAGAATAATACTTAGTTCATATGTTACGAACCTTTTTACCAAGTTATTTATTGAACATTTTGTGTTATAGATTCAATAACAAATTTATTCTTTTTAGTGGTAAGATAATATTTATGGACACGCTAGAATTTTGAAATTTAAAGCTAGTAATATATTAGCTGATTTAAAAAATTAAATTTATTGAGTAATGCATCTCAATTTGAATAATTATGACATGAAAATATTATGCAAATATTCTTAAGAAACAAAATATATAGTATCGTATATTAATGAAGATGATAACAAATGCAAGATTATATTAGAGTATGTATCTCAAATGGCTTTAACATTCTACAATGAAGTAATACCACTTGTTGGTACTTCATCACATATAAATAAAGAACAAACTCATTTCAAGCATATTTAAAAAAGTGACTTGCAAATATTATAAAGTATATATTTTCCATCACAATCTCAAGATCTGCCAAATTCTAATGTACTGTAAATTTTTTTAATTAGGCATACTTTATAGCGTCGACATTTTTTATAAATATAATTTATTATATGAATATTTAAATTATTGTGCAGTTGGGGTCATAATATTTATGATACTTGTAGTCTATCCACAAGTTATGATGTGCAAACTAACGATGCTAATAATAATGAAGACGATAATAATTAGTCAATATATAGTGATAGTTAAAAGAGAATCAGAGTCCAGTGAGAATGAACTTATCGAAAAAAAGTACGTCCAAAGAAAGCGAAATGTTGACACTCCTCTTCGTAATTATATTGCAGCAAATTTAACATAAGTGTAACAATTTAAATCATATGATGCTTATATTCAGTTTACTGCAAATATATAAAAGTGAAATGTAGAGATTAACAATGATGCTAACCTTAGAGGCTTAAATAAATATTTAAATTTTTGTGAGCTACAACATTTTCAGCTAAATACTACATTTTATTCGAAGTGAGAGTTGCATGTTCAATGAGTGATTGAGCAATCCACAATCATGCGTAACATAAAAAATAGTATCAAATAAATAAAAATAATATTAATTTATACGCATACTGCGGATAAACTCACTCCATATAAATGATATTTATATGTAATTGTCGCTAAAAAATATGGTAGTACATAAAAGATATTTACTCTTGGTAAGCCGCAAACTAGTTATATGAACTCAAATTGATATACACCCAAGTGACATCATGTTACAGATAAATGCAAAGTATAATATTAAAATTAGCTATATGACAGCTTGAGATACTTGAAGGAAGGCTATTAAAAGTATACTCGATAGTTGGGAAGAATTATATAAGAATTTGTATAGATATTATGAGTGCTTAAAAGTAGTTATGCTTGTGACTATTTTTGACATCCAAAAATCTCAGATAAATAGGTTTGAACATTTGTTCTAGAGTTTTGGTCATTCAATTGAAAGATAAAAATTTTGTTAGCCAGCAAGTGTCAATATGACATTTCTTCTTGGTAAATTTCGTGATACCTTATTAATTACGTAGGCATAGAAGCTAATAATGATTTTTTTTTGGCATGTACTGTAATCGAGACAGAAAGTAATAACTCTTGAGAAAAATTTCTTACTAAAATACATTACCTTATTAAACTAGTATGACTGCAAAAAGATCTATATATTATTAATGATAAATATTCTAGTTTACTGCGAGATGTAGCATCCATCTTACCTCACGCTGCCCAGCTATATTGTTATCATCATTTGAGAGAAAATTTTAAAAAAGTCTTATGGACTTTGCCTCTGTTTAGTTGGTATTTTTTTTAAACTTTTTATAAAATAATATAGAGCATTTTTTGCGATATATATATGATGAAAAATAAAGTTAGTTAATTATTAGAATATTAAATAAACTTGATTGATATATTGAGAATTATATAAGTTACTTTTTTTTTAAATAGAAATGTTGGCAAATTTAACGATTATCCGATAAATTACTAAGTTATATTCACCAAAGAGTAATGTTTAGAATAGAGTTGAATGAAGAAGAGAAATTCACGTACCTGACTGCAAGTATTTGGATTGTTTGAAACGTTGCCATTCTCTCAACGCTCATCTTCCATTCATAAAGCTGAACTTAATCCAGGCATTTTCTTGATGGTCATTTCTCGCATCATTCTCCTAAGACCAAGAACATCATCCCACCGTCTTTTAACAGCATAGGCATCAGAAAGCAGTAGATACCCGCATGAATCGTCAGGAACTAGCTTGATAACCTTCCCAGCCATCAGCTCTCCCAACTCCCAATATCCATGAGTTCGGCAAGCACTGAACAACGCCACCCATATCACCGTATCGGCCTCTATCGGCATGGACCATGTCACTTCCACAGCCTCCCTCACTCTCCCTGCCTTTCCATAGAGATCAACCAGGCAGCCATAATGATTCAAGCAAGGTGCAATCTTGTAGTCCCTGGTCATCTGTAAGAAATATTTCACGCCCTTCTCAACTAATCCAGCATGGCTGCAAGCTTGCAGAACAACAAGAAATGTCACGCCATTAGGCTTTACATCCAGCTGCTGCTTCATTTCTTCAAACAACTTCACAGCTTCAGCTCCATGGCCGTTGATGGCCATTCCACGAATCAAGCAATTCCATGCGGCCACATTCTTCAAAGGCATTTCAGCAAACACGTTCATGGCAATCCCAATCTCCCAAAAATTACAGTACAAATCTATGAGGCTTGTTCCCAGCTTAACGTTAAGCTCCAAATCCATCATGGCAGCGTACCCATGAACGGCACGGCCGACCTCAAGTTTCCCCACAGCTTTGCAGAAGGACAGAATGCTCACTAGCGTTGCGTTGCTAGGCGCCATCCCCGACCTGCGCATGAACGACAAAAGCCTCCAGCGGTCGAGGGGCTTCCCGTGAGTGAGAAAGGCGTTGATCATCGCCCCCCATGACACATTGCTTCTTCTGAGCATTTCGTCAAACACTTGATAAGCATCATGGAGAGCTCCGCCATCACCGTACATGTTGATGAGCGCTGTCGAGGAGAAGGTGCCGCAGTTGAGTCCGCACCTGAGAAGATGGGCATGGAGCTGCCTGCCTTCGAGGAGGGCCGGGCCATGGGAGCAGCAATCAAGGAGGAAACAGAGAGTATACTCATTGGGTTGGATTCCTTTTTCAAGAAGGTTTGCGTACAGAAGGAGGGACCCGAGTGGGTTGGAGCTTTGAGCTAGAGACTTTATGGCTGTATTGTAGGAGAAGATATCCGGGTGACGAAGTTGGGAGAAGATAAGGAAACAGAGATGAAAGCTCAAGAAAGAGCAGGAGCAGTGGAGAAGATGGTTCGCGGCAAAAGTTGAGCGGAAGAGGCCTGAAGTAGTGAAATGTGCATGAATTTCATTAAACTGTTGGGGCCTTGGGGAAGAGCTGAGCCTGTGGAGCAGGGATTCAAGCGCTGGTGGCTGCGGCAGCTCCTGTACTGGCGGCGAAGAACTCTCTTGGTGGTAGTGCGTGTTCGAGTGATGGAGCGAGTAAAGAACGGCGTTTTGGGAGAGGCAGGAATTGGAGAGTGCTGCTCTTTTCGCCATGCTCATAATCTTGAATTAAGAGGCCATAGTGCTTGTTCTCGTGGGTATGCTAACCCCATTGATGAGTTACTCAGCACGCAACGGATATGGCATGAAGTAAGAGTGAGCGATCAGAACTTCACGAATTTTACCGAGAAGGAAGGAAGAATTAAGAACAAGTGAAAGTCAACGATGATAAATTGAGAGCGGCGAGGTATGTACTCCAAGCTAACCATATGTGCCTTCAAAAACATATTTATTTACTTGGAGTTACTTATAGTTAACCCAAGTTTACCCCCAAGCTAAACTAGGGGTGGCAACATATGACCCAGTCCATAAATCTGACCCAAATTTGACCTGTAAATTTCGAGTATGAGTCATGAATTTTGACCTGTTTATTAAAGGGGTGTGTTCGAGTTGGGCATAATCGGGTCGGGTAGGATTCAGATTGGACATTTATCAAAAAATACTCTATAAAAGGGTCGGGTCGACCTATCAACTCGTCTCATTTATTAATCGGGTCAGGTTTGATCATAGATTTTGACAAATTTAATAAATAGGTCGAATTCAGGTTGAGGCTATTCGGGTCGGGTCGGATTCGGGTTCGGCCCGAACTCGTTCCGCTGACTTATTTTGCCACCCCTAACCTAAACCACCCTGAAGATCTCAGTTCTCTTATCAAGAATAAGTTATTAGTTAAGCACTAGAAGTCCAGCAAATTAAACTTGTAGATCACGGACCCATTCATATACAATAATTTATCCTTAAAAATTTTATCAAATTGATCGTAGTAAACCAACTCAATTGGTGCATATATATGAATCTAATATTAATTGCAATTAATGATCAGATTCAAAAAATAATTAAATAGATATTTACATCTTTTTTTTTAATATATTTATTGGATATGGGTGCTTTTTGCCCTGGCCACAGCATTTTTTGCCTAATAGTTAGACCAGAGAGATCTTGGACCAAGTAGGAATTAAGGCTGTAAAAATAATTCAAGTTTGCTCAAAAACCCATTCAAATTTTGGGTTTGATTTTAACTCGACTCAAGCTGAAAGCAGCATTAATTAACTCAAGCTTGGTGTTATTTCGAGTTGAGTTCAAGTCAAAATTGGCTTGCTCAATATAAACTCGATTCAGCTTAAAAAACTTTTTCTTGTTAAATATATAAAAATGTCTATAGATATGCACGTAATTATGTATGCAAAAAAATATTGGGATAATTACCTACATGCCACACCATTTAGTTTTATTTATGTGTTACCCATCCATTCTTAGTTAATTACGCTATACACACTTAAAATATTACAAAATCTTATATTCACATACTTGAGTTAAAATTCAGTCAAAATCTATTTGAAAAAAAAATATTTCGTTAGTAAATCATTAAAATTACATTTTTATCCTTAATAATACATATTTTTTTCTTTCTCAATGTCACACTAAAGCCCTGATTTGTCCTAAAATCAATTGACGTCGCGGATGTCTCTTTCCCTTGCCACCACCTAAACATCAAGGTTTTAGGATTTTCACTCAAAATATATTTAAATATCTTTAAAATAATATAATGAACGACTTAGATTTTTTGTAACCTAACTATAATTAGGTTATTGAAAAATTATAATTACTCATTATAATTGAAACAAATTAAAATGTGTGTATATAAGATTTTTGTAATGTTTTGAATGTGCATAGCGTAATTAACTAAGAATGGGTGGATAATATATAAATAAAGTTAAATGGTGTGGCATGTAAGTAATTATCCCAAAAATATTTTAAGAAATATGTAATATACTCTATTTTGAAGCGGCTCGAACTTGAATATAAATTTGAATTAAGCTAGCTCGTTTTTAAATGACTCGGTGCTAGAGTAGACCTATTCAAAGTACGTTGTTTGTTCTCTAGTAAAGCTGTCAAGGTAGCGATGCATATCATTAGAGTACTTGTCATTCTGAACTGGCAACATTAATTGGAGCCTTCTCTAGTGCTCTATGTGTTGATAAAGGGATTCCCTCACCTTCTCCTCTCCACGTTAACTAACTATTTGCAACCATCCATGGCTTCCTCTCGTTCTCTCCTCCTTCTCCTCCTCCACCTCCTCCACCTCCTTGTCTTTGCCGCCACGGCGGCGGCTTTCCTAAAAAATATGTTTCGTTAGAGCATGACTATGATGAAGAATTTATTCAATATATTGCCAAACTTGGGTTTCGAGCGTACGAATATGCTCAAGATCCTCTAGCTCGGGAACCTTTTCTTCCTCAACTCATCAATAAACGCTGGATTGCTGTTGGGGTACAATTTGATCTTGGCATGATCAGTTTGGCCAGACGGTTCTGTGTAATAGTCGAGGGCGATATTTTTACGAGCCAGTTCAGAGTTACGGCTGTTGCGCGAATAATGTTCAAGTTACATCTTTCTTCATCATCAACATTTGGGGACATCAACAAGCGCAGCATTAAAGTTGACGAGATTGAATATCACCACATTTAGTATATTACAATTTGTCGATTTTATTTAAGTATGTTTATCTATTTATTTTTGGTGGTGTTGAACTCTAAAATTAATTAATAAAGGATGTGTACATGTTATTAAATGTTAGTTAAAGAAGACATTTAGTTCAATGTTATTTTGGTATTTATGTCATGTCATTTATATGTCATCTTTTAAATGATAACTAAATGCCCTCTAAGTAAATTATATTTGTTTTTGAATCGACTCGAAATTAGTTCGAAAATTTGGAATCGAATCATGAGCTAAGGATTTTGGCTCGAAGTTCATTTCGAGCCAATTTCGAGTTGGCCCTAGCTCGCTCGAAATATGATTCAATTTGACTCGAAATTATATGTATAGCATAAATAATATTGATATATTACATAAATATATACATAAATCAATTGTTATTTTATATAATTTAGTTAGTGATTTAGTGGTAGAGTAGAGGAGATTTAAAGTTTATTTTTCCTTAAAGTCTAGAGATCAAACCCACTTAAATACATAGTTTTTTATATTTTTTTAACAATTTCGAGCTGATTCGAATCATATTCCATTTCGATTTCAGACCGATTTCGAGCCAAGCCGAGTTCGAAATGTTCGATTTCGAGTTGAGTTCGAAATCGGCCCGATAACAGCCCTAATTATATATAAATAAATAAAAACTCCAATAAATGTAGAGACCAATGAAGAGCTAGAAAGTAATAAAAAAAAATAAATATATTTTATTTATAGGGCATTTAATTATCATTCAAAAGATGAAATATAAATTACATGACATAAATATAAAAATAACATTGAATGAAATGTGTTCATATAACTTAATATTTAATAACGCGCATTCATCTTTTATTAATTAATTTTAGAGTTCAAGAACACCAAAAATAAATAGATAAAAATGCATAAATAAAATCGACGAACTGTAATATAATAAACGGGGTGATATTCGATCTTGTGAACTCTAATGCTGCGCTGATCGATGCTCCTATACACCAAGCGGTATTGAGAACTTTATTTGCACGGTAGCCTCAAGGTTAAACTGGGGCGGAAAAACAAGGCCCCTAAATATTACACAATATCGGTCAGACATATCGAACTTCGTAGAAACAAGTTCTGTCCCAACAGCAATCCAGTGTTCATTGGTGAGTTGGGGAAGAAACGGTTTCCGAGCTCGAGAATTTTGAGCATATTTGTATGCTTGTAACCCAATTTCAGCAATCTGCGGAGCAAATTCTTCGTCATTGAAATATTCTAACGGAACATAATTAAAGGGTAAGCTTGGCATTGCCGTCATCTTTGCCGCCGCTGTGGCGGCAAAGACAAGGAGGTGGAGGACGAGAAGGAGGAGACAACGAGAGGAAGCCATGGATGGATGCAATAAGTTAATTAACGTGGAGAGGAGAAGGCGAGGGAATCCCTTTATCAACACATAGAGCACCAGAGAAGGCTTCAATTAATCGAGCACTCTAATGATATGCATCGCAACCTTGACAGCTTTACTAGAGAGCAAACTACTTTGAATAGCTCTACTCTAGCACCGAGTCATTTCAAATTGAGCAACCTTAATTCAAAATTATATTCAAGCTCGAGCCAATTCAAAATAGAGTATATTGCATTTTTTTTTAAAAAAAATTAATATACATAATTACATGCATATCTATAGACATATTTATATATTTATCGAGATAATTTTTTTAAGCTGAATTGAGTTTATATTGAGCAAGCTAATTTTGACTTGAACTCAACTAAAAATAACACCAAGCTCGAGTTAATTAATGCTGCTTTTAGCTTGAGTCGAGTTAAAATCTAGCCCAAAATTTGAATGGGTTTTTGGGCAAACTTTGAATTATTTTTACAACCTTAATTCCTACTTGGTCCATGATCTCTCTGGTCTAACTATTAGATAAAAAATTGATGTGGCAAAGGCAAAAACGTTCCGTAATCCAATGAATAAATTAAAAAATTAAATATCTGTAATAGTAAATATATATTTAATTATACTTTTGAATGCGATCTTTTGCACTTAATATTAGATTCATATATATATGTACCAATTGAGTTGGTATAGTACATGCAATTTGATAAAATTTAAAGATAAATTATTGCATATGAATGGATCTTTGATCTATAAATTTGATTTGCTGCACCCCCGGGTTAACTTTAGTCGTTAATTTCAAGGTTTATAGTCTTTGTTCATATTCTTCTTGAAGTATATTGCATGAAGAATCTAATTTGCCTGAAAATATTTAATTGGTGGAGGGCTTTTTTTTTTTTTTTTTGAAAATCAATTGGTGAAGTGTTTTGCAAAATCACCAGCTAATTCAACATCTCATGCAATAGGAGATAGATGAATAAACTATGGGAATAATTGCAAATTTAACCACATAAGGCTAGGCCTGTAAATGAGTCGGATCTTGATTCGATCTGTGATTCGAACCAATTATCTTATGAAACTGAATAAATTTTTGACCTGCACGATTAATCTGAAAAACCGACCCTCTCCGTTTAAGTATTACCAAGTCGGATCCGGGTCGATGTTGATCTGACCCGAAATTTATAAGTACGAAATTATTTTACGTATTTATATACTTATTATTTAATTATATATATTAATTATTATTTTATTTTATAAAGGTTTTGAAATGTGACTGAGACCTATAATTATTAAAGAGGCTATTGCAAGTTATTTTAAGTGCAGTAACCAGAAAGTGCTTGCATTGTAAAGTGGGATTAATAGCTACAAATGTTTTTACAGTTGAGATAAAATATTTAGTGCTAGCTTTAACAGAATTGTATTTTATTTGTTGTGTAATATTTTCATTCACACTGTTGTTTCTATATTTTGTAATATTGTATTGTAATACTGATGTCAGTAATATGATCTTTAGATGTTTATATATTATCCTTATATTTTATACTATAGTAGATTTATATTGTAAATTTTAGTGATCAAAATTCCATTTAAAGATATAAGAATATATATACAACTAATAATTGTAGTCATTAAAAAAAATAGTGTTAAATTATGAAAAAAAAATTTCAAGTCGACCCGAAATCCGATCCGAAAATCCGAACCGTGGAGGGTCATGGAACGAATCTGAGTTGACCTCGATTCGATCCGATTTTTAATCCGATCCGGATATATTGGAATCAGATCCGGGTCGGGATCGACCCGATCCGAATTCGATCCGTTTACAGGCCTACGTAAGGCTGACAAGGGCATAACCACTAACTTTTGCTAGAGATCGTGTGAGAGAGAGAGAGAAGTGAGAGAGCTCCGATGCCGTCAGATCTGAACAGTATTAAGAACCGTCCTGCTGTTCGATTTACAGGTATAATCAATTAAGTTAGTAACTGAAATTATTAAACTAGTAAATTATTATTTTTAAAAAGTTTATATATAAACGTAAAATTACATATCAAAAACATTAGTATATATTCAAAATAACAAATTTATTCCTTCTATTTATTATTGTTATAACTAAGCACGTAAATATCGTACAAATAGTTTAATTTCTTATAACTTGATCAAATAAGATATGCGCTACACTAATTTTAATTGATATTTAACGGAATCGTATATATAATGATCTATTATATTTACTTAACATATATAAGTGAACATCAGAAAATAATCATCAGGATCATACGATGCTTTATTGAAGACGGCAAGCTCATGTTTGATAGTAATCCGAATATTCGCGACATCTTCATGAATAGTCTCGTAACTCCAAAGTTCATCAGAAGTAATTCAATTCGCAACTCTAAATTTGTGTCTGATGAATACAGAAATGCCGGCTTTCTTTTCGACTAATAGTAGTGCAAATTTCAATTCGCAAATATATGCATTTGATATACATTATTTGCGATGTTACAAATCCTAGAGATTTTGGTTTCTAATAGTTTCAGTTTCTATGGTTTCAAATTGATGTGCATTATGTGCAATTCGATTTGCATTAATATCTGATATGCAGCATCCACTTAATTTCATTACCCAGTAATTTGTTTGAGAACTACATCAAAAGTTTAAATAGAGATGTTGGCCCATTCTTTTCACATCCATAGCATGTGATTTTCTTTTCCCACTTCATATTTCTCTTAGTTGAATTGTGTGACTTTCTTGTTTCCTTAATTGATAAATTTATTCACGTCATTTTTATTTACCTTCTTTTCACACCTCACCATTTTATTGCCACAAGTACAGCCTTCTTCATTTCTTTTTCGGATCCATAGCGACTCTGTTATGTATTATACGGGACATCGTGTTCCTCCGTAACAGAATCTGTTATATACTATAAAAATAATAAAAATTTCTTTCTTTAATCTATTAATTTTCAAAATATAATATAATGTTTGTGAGGCCACGTGCGACAGCCGCCTGCGCGTGAAGCCGCGGAAGACCTATGAGTGAGGCGGCCCGCTACGGTCTCCCGTGAACGGACTTTCCATTAATTTTTAGATATTTTAATCAAATATTATGTATAAATATATTAGTTCATTAATCTGCTTAAACTATGGCAATTTATTTTGATCTATTATTTAAAAATAAAATTAAAAGAAATCTACAGTAAATATTGCTTGAATGGTCATAATTAAAATTCTAATGAAATCTTTCACATCTAACAAACTAAAACTAATTATATAAGTATATAAATAAATATATATTTATTGTTGAACTCTTATCGATTTTGATGAAAACAAACACATTAATAATATACTCGATTAATTATTTTTTAAATATTAGTATATATTGTACTTAAGCTTTTCAGGATCAAGAAGGATGATTGTCGAGATAATTTTGACTTAAGATTGATGAGATCAAGCCAAGAATAAAAAGAAATGAAGTTGATCAAGATCGTTGAGAAAAGAAGCATCAAGTCGAAAAGTCAACTTCAAAGATGCATTTGCTATAAAATTTTAGACCATCATGTAAGTGCAAGAAAATTTATGGCTCATTTATCTGGAGAAAATTAATATAAATATAATTAAATCTATTTGTAATTTATTTTTATTTTTATATGATTTTTATTTATTTTTCGGATGAATTGAGATTTTCAAAAAAAAAATTTAAATTACACGAGTAAATTTTTTTTAATGACATTTTTTCTTCGATCTTCAATATTTGAAATTTTTGATTGAATTTTATCAATAATTTTACTATTTAACGTGTTTCTTCGATTTGAATCGATAAAATCTATTTTCAAAAATATATATATGTACATATATACTATTTATAATAAATAAATAAATAATCATAAATAAAATTAAATAATTACTTACAAAAAATATTAATTGAATTTCATGAAATACTTTGTGATCGATTTTGGATGCTTTCAACTCATACAAAACTCGATATTTTGAATTACTCGATATTTTAAATTCCACTAATATTTTTAATTCCCACTCCTTCTTTTACTCCTTAAAATCAGCTATAAAACATGTTAAGTGGCTGATTTTATCTCCAATTAATTTATAAAAAGTTTAAATACTCAAATTACCAATTTACCCCTCATTTCATCTATAAGTAAGGGAGATTTTGAGTTAATATTCCTCTTTGGCCAACTCAATCTCCAAGCTCTCTAATTCTTAAGCTGAAAAAATTCCCTCCTCGAGCTCAAAATTTTTGTTCACAACGTTGGGAGTTAATTCTAGGAGTTCTTGGATCATCGGAGGTGTTTTTAATCGGGTATTTTCTATTTTCTCTCCGAATCGATTTTTCTTAAAGATTCACGAATTTTTGTACTACTGATTTGAGCTCCAAATAACTTGATATTTTTACTACATCTTTCTAGGAGCTTTTATTTCATCTAAAAATTTTCTTGGAAATTTTTGGTGAACAAATATGTCTCTGGAAATTTATATTTGTGTCTCGGTGTTTTAATTTTTATAAATTGTACAAAATTCAAATAATTTCAAAATGTTTATAGTAGACTACTTAGATAATACTGCATCTACAAAACAAGTTTTAGATATTTTTTCTAAGTATTCTTTTCTAGAAAATTATTTGAAGTTTCTGTTTACTCGATTTTATTTCGTATTGAAATATTTCATCGAGTTTGATTTCTCTTTCTCTTTCTCTTCTCTTTATATTTCACAGAATATTGAGAAAGATAATACTAAAATTTTTCCCAGAAAGTTGAGTTGACTTCTTTGCATATAGAGCTCTCATTAAATTTTAAATTGAGCTAATTTATCTCTTGTATGACCCATAAGGGTCATCGTCTCTTATTCTCGTTTTTAGTTTTGAGTCTCCCTGCACGGAGAGGGGTTTTTCTTACTTGTCCCCAAGTAAAAGGAGAGGTGAGATTGTTCCTTTCTCTCGATAAAAAAGGATCTAAAGATTGGTTTGTGTCTTTGAACCAAAAAGGCATAGATTTTCTCCTTGTATTAGGGCTTGAGCTTGGCCATAACAAGCTTGGGATAGTGGAACCCCAAAGGAGGAACAAAGGGGAGTGGACTAGGCAAGAAAATAGCCGAACCACTATACATCGTGTGCCTTCTTTCACTTCTGTATTTTTTTTTTAATCATTTTTAGAAGCTGGTGTACTTGATAGTTATTTTATTTTCAAAGCCTCAAAGTAAAATTTCAGTGACAGATTTTGAACATAATAAATTGAGCTAATTCAAAATATTTAATAATTTAAATTGTCCAAACTCTGTGAGATAACTAAAATTGGTAGGTTAGTTAATTAAAGTTTGGGCCTACTCACCCCCAAATTTAATTAACATAACCAAGGATCCAAATAACTTAATTATAGCAGTGGAACGGAATCAGGTTAGTACATTAGGTAAATTTAATTTACCTAACAGAAAACGCCCGACGATCAGAAATACTTTGATTTGTCCATCCAACTATAATTAAGTTAGTTAATCATCAAATTTACATTCTGCAATTTTACTTATTGCATCTAACTTACTAATATTTATTTTTCTGTACCACTAACATTTACTTTCTTGTACCACTAACATTTATTTTTCTGTACTACTAACAATTATATACTATAATACTAACATTTATTTTCTGCATTTTTTTTTACTAACATTTACTTAATGTATTTTTTTTTTCTTTTTGCACACTAACTTTTACTTCTCTGTAATTTTTTTTTCTCTGACTTTTTGTTATCTTTTTCTTTTTG
>JAEMOT010000972.1:40496-51211 GCA_019297695.1 Apostasia ramifera
GTGCGTTGCTCTTCAGCAAAAAAAAAAAAAATCATTGTTTATCAAAAAAATGTTCATTGAATTATAAGCATATCTACTCGTAGGCGTAACAACGAGTTGATTAATTTAGATTGAATTCTACTTGGAACTAAAATCTCAACTCACAATAGAACTCAAATCAAAAATATTATTTAATTTCTAGCCGAATTGAAGAAAAAATTTAAATTTGAAGTTTACTCAAAATCAATATTTTCATAAAAATGATAAATAACATCCAAATCTTGGAGATCGGGTCTGTGCCGTATGCTAAGTTTACCCTTTTCTCTCCTCCTCTATTAGTGGGCAGTGAACGAGGCATAGCTGCGTACAAGATGCCGTGCCATGTAGCCCAGTGCTACAGCTACACATTTTATTCTCGTGCACATTGTTGCATGCGGCATGAGGACATGCGCAATGCTAGCTGATCTCATGCAAGACCCATGAGAGACCCATTAATACCCTATGCGCCAGGAGCTCGCAGCCTCCCACACAAGCAGGTGAGGGGCTTGCAACCGGATGCGCATGACAACGTGAGGATTTGAGGATCTCTCTTGGTGTGGTTTAATTCGTAGGGATGCACCACCTCTGTGCGACCGCGCTCAGTCATAGGCCACACAACCCGTAATGAGGGCAGCGCATGAAGCCCTCCGTGTCTTGCGCTAGCATACCCTCATGCCTACACAATGCCTGCACAGTAATAGTGCTATTGCTATCATCTATACGCAGCCCTAACGACGACAAATTCAGTAGAAGAAAACTGAAGAGAGATTGAAGAATGTTTTTTGTTATTTTAAAATCAAAAATTAATTTATAAATTGTTAACACGTGGTTTCTGCACTGCATCCTGGCCGAACACGTGGCGCCCGACAGGACTGTACCTGATTAATTGATTTGCTGACTCAGCTTCAAGTTTTGCAGGACTCTTGACCCAGGTCACACATCGGGCACGAGGGTTCAGCCAACCATCGCCCACGACGATCCAGGATTAAACCTTCGTAACCTCGGGCACGGGGGTACGAGGTAACGCCTGTCGCAGTCAACTCCACCTAATCCCGCCGATCTCCGTACAGGCGTCCTTCCCCAGAAGAAGTACCAGCATTAAAAGATGTCACTTCTCTCGTACAGCTGCGAACCTCTCCAGCGACAGATAAGCGGCGCTCCGAGCCCATCCATCACCTTGCCTCCGGAAAACCAGGGTGAAGCTACACACGCCAACGGCCATAAATACCGCTGAACAGTCCCAGCCAAGAGGGGCCAAAGCGGACAGACATATGCAGAGGCTCAGGCTCTGAGATCCCTAGATTTCTCATCCCTTTGTAACAAAGACCCAACTGAGGAGCTTCTTCTCTCCTTCTCCTTCTTCTTCCTCTTCTTCTTCTTAATAAAGCACTGTATAAGCCCTGTCTTAGGGCTATCTTCTCCCCCCACTTAGTGAATCTCTTTACTGATCGACCGGTGGACGTAGGGAATTTCCTCCCTGAACCACCTTAAATCTTGGTGTGTTTCTCTAGATGCTCAAAAACTAATCTTCTCCTTGAGCCTTCGTTAACAGGCTCACCTCCTTTGCGCGCCGCCGTCTCACAGAACTCTCTCTTTTTGGTGTTTCCTGGGATCCCCACATCCTACGTCAACATAAATAAATTTTATTGAGATGTTAATGAAAAAATTACACAATCCATTAACAAGAATAAAATTAAAATTTTTATGAAAACTTCAGGAATCTAATTAAAACTGATTTTGAAATTCAAATGATCTAAGAGGGCGTTTGGTTCAATGTTATTTTGGTATTATATAATATAATCTAGATGTCTTCTTTCAATTAATAATTTTATAATCTAATAGAAGATTTTTTGTAGATATTATTAAGCCAAATAATTATTTTCTCTAAATAACATAATATAATATCAAAATAATATTGAACCAAACACTCTTTAAAAAATTTTTTTAAAGTCACGAATTAACTAATAACTAAATTTTAGTATTATGCATATGCATTTTTTTTTAAAATAATAATTGAAATAGATAAAATTCATGGGAATTAAACTATAGCCAGGTGACTATTCATTTTAAATTACCCGATCATCATATCTAATACATAATTATTTAATAAAATAAATAAAATATGTTTTTTAAGACAACTCAAATATAATTTAAAAATAGGTTCAAACTAGTTTTAAATAATTTAAATTAATTTCCATTCAAATAAAAAAATTTAGCCGATTTTAATCAAATTTCAAGTTTTGACCGGGCAGCACTAAGGACTATGCATGTAGTATTTAAATGATTATATTTATTTAATAAAATAAAATAACTAGCAGTCACAAATTATTTTTTATTTTTTATTTTTTTTATAATTACTATGCATGTAGTATTTAAATGATTATATTTATTTAATAAAAAAAATGATTAGCAGTCACAAATTATCTTTTATTTTTTTGATGATTACTATGCATCTAGTATTTAAATGATTATATTTATTTAATAAAAAAAAATGATTAGCAGTCACAAATTATTTTTTATTTTTTATTTTTTTTGATGATTACTATGCATGTAGTATTCAAATAATTATATTTATTTAATAAAATAAAATGACCGGCAGTCACAAATTATCTTTTATTTTTTTGATGATTACTATGCATGTAGTATTTAAATGATTATATTTATTTAATAAAATAAAATGACTAGCAGTCACAATTTTTTTTTTTTTGATGATTACTATGCATATAGTATTTAAATGATTATATTTATTTAATAAAATAAAATGACAAGCAAATGAAAATATCCGTTAGGTTCAATTGATGAAAGTTTAGAGAGGTTGAACACAAAAAAAAAAGTTCAGAGTGATTGGGATTGGGTCAAGTTTCAATCGGATTGATCTCAATAATCTAAATTTGTCTCACATAGCATTTAAATTAGATTAAAAATTAAATTGGATCGAGTCAATCCACATTTGATGCATGATCAGCTACAGATTAGATTTTCAAATTGGATTTCAAGTTTGTCCGAGCTTCTCACCTAAAATTCTATTAGTCAATCGAACATCGATTAATTTTAAAGGATGCAAAAACTATTGAATGATTTTTATTTATATAATTTCATCAAAAAGTAATATTAGCAACTAGAATCTAAATTTTAGCTTTCTTCCTTTTTGACCTTTTTTAATTGTGTATTAAACCTCTTGTTATTATATTTTACAATTTAATCCTCTAAACATTTTAAAAATAATAAGTATTAATTTCACATATTTTCTTGGCAAAAACTTTTTGAATAATCATAATAGGAAAATTCATTCAAAAACTTGAAAAAAGTATAAATATGTTGTATTTAAAAGGATTAAGGTGTTAATTAAGCTATAAACTAATTAAAAAAATATATAAAATATGTGAATACCTTAAAAAAAAAATGCTAGCAAGGCACCAATATGTAGCTGCATCAATTATTTGAAAAATTTTATAATAAATATTAAATTTTTGAGAAAGTTATACAGAGAGGAAGATTTTCCTGACGTAATTTTGAGGTATTCAAAATAATGAAACTCTCATCTCCAGCTCTAGTATTGCATATTAAAATTTTGATTATCTTTTTTTATTATGTAGGTTTAAATAATCTTAATAAGAAAAATTTAAATTCAGTGGAAGAAATTGAAGAAAGATTGAAGAACTTTTTTGTTATTTTAAAATCACAAATTAAATTATAAATTGTTTACACGTGAATTCAGCGTCGCATCTCTGCCGTAAACGTGACATCTAATGACACTTTCAACCTCCATTTTCTATTATTGCATACGATATTTATGTCATCTGTCACGATATTTGGCTAGTGAGGCTTTTCCTTTACGAGCCTCGAACCTTGGCCACAATATATTAGTTTCAACGCGCTCCAGTAATATCGGCTATGAGGTATGCTGACCCTCAGCTATCACTTTCAATCCAATGGGGATCGCCACGCCTGCATAGCCTTCACTGAGTAAAGATTTTTATCAGTCACAGAAACTAAGAACTCGCTTGCTCTGGCCACTTTTGAAGGTTTTTTTTGGAGCTGATAATGGTGGGACCGTCAGTATGAATCCAGTGAATATAATATTCACTATTCCATTCCAAAAAACCGATCGAGCTCCACTACAATTAAGTTATAAATACCTCTGGGCAGAGCCTAAAAAAAAAGACAAAAGAGAGCAATAAATAAAGAGACTCAGATTGCCCAGAGAAACATCGGCAATGAAGCTTGTATTCTTTGTTTTTTTTTCTTTTGTATTGGTCCTCAGACCAAAATCTTTTTGAGCTTTAGTGAATCCTTCTTCGTCGACTTTCCGATGGACATAGAGGCGGAAGTCATCTCTAAACTATCTTAAATCTTTGAGTACTTTTTTGGATGATTACCATTTTCCTGACACTGAATTTCTGGACTAGAAGCATTGCGTACTGCTAATTCTCAGGTAGGGCTGTTATCGGGCCGATTTCGAGCTCGGCTCGGCTAGAAATCGGTCCGAAATTGAAATGGGATATGATTCGAGCCGGCTCGGCTTGAAATGACTCGATTTCGCGCCGGCTCGAATCATGATTCGAATCAACTCGGAATTATAAATAAAATATAAAAATATTATATATTTAAGAGGATTTGATCCTAGACCAGGAAAATAAATCTTAAATCTCCTCTACTCTACCACTAAACAACTAACTAAATTATATAAAATAACAATTTATTTATATATATATTTATATAATATATCAATATTATTTGTGCTATACATATAATTTTGAGCCAAATCGAATCATATTTCGAGCGAGCTAGGGCCAACTCGAAATTGGCTCGAAATGAACTTCGAGCCAAAATCTTTAGCTCATGATTCGATTCAAAATTTTTCGAATCGATTTCGAGTCGATTCAGAAATCAAACGAGTTCCGAGCGGGTTTTGAGTTTCGGATATTTTTAACACCCGTATTCTCAGGACTTCTCATCTTCAACATAAATAAGTTTTGTTGAGATGTTAACCGAAAAATTACAGATTCTATTAACAATATTAAAATTAAAATTTTTATGAAAACTTCAAGAATCTAATTAAAAATAATTTTGGAATTCAAATGATATAAATGAATTTTTAAAATCATAGATTTTCTGATAACTAAATTTTAGTATTATGCACATGCATGTTTTTAAAAAATAATAATTGAAATAGATAAAATTCATGGGAATTAAAGTATAGCCCGGCGTTTATTCGTTCTAAATTAGATTGGATCGAGTCAATCCACGTCCAATGCATGATCAACTACAAATTAGATTTTCAAATTAAATTTCAAGTTTATCCAAGCTTCTCACCTAAGTTTTTATTAGTCAATCAAACATCGATTAATTTTAAAAGAAATAAAAATTATTGATTGATTTTTATTTATATAATTTCATCAAAAAAAGTAATATTAGCATTTAGAATCAAAATTTTAGCTGCACGCTAAATTGCGTATTAAATCCCTATAACGATAAATTGGTAGGTAATTTTTTCTCTGAGTTGATGTTGATTTATTATTAAGTTGTGATTATAATTTAATGTATCAAAAATTTGAGAAATTGTGATATTATGCCGTATATTCTTTGATTTGAACATAGAAATGAGATGAATTTGTTGATCAGTGAGGTGATATGATATTATTGAATATTTATATACTAAAATCCGACGAGGGCGGAAAGTTACCTATTATGTGTTATTCTAACGAGGGCATGGAGTGTATGCCGGATGATGTCCTTAAATGAAATTTCCGATATAAGGCGGCTCCTGTCAAGGAGAATAAATTAAAGGAATTTCGTCAGGCTTCTAGGTGAAAAAGTATGAAAATGATAAATCCACATCACAAAATAAAATAATATTGTGTTATGATGAAATAAAGTGAGTTTAATGATATGTGAATTATGATGATATAATGTTTAATATGAGACTGCTTGTGTTTTATATTTATGTAAAATATTATTAAGCATTCCATGATTTATTTGTATCATTTTAATTTGATATATGATATTTTTTATTATTCTCGTTATAATGTGATTATTGGAATATTGTTTTACCTACTGAGTTTGTATTAACAAACTTCTGTCATTTTTAGTGGTAGATCCTGCACTAGATGGATCACGAGATATGGTGTGAGTTATCACAAGCTGCGGTAAAAAACAGATATTTTAATTGTTATGAGTTTAAATTTGAAGTTCCGACGCCTCGATTGCTGGTGGCTCGGCCCAATATAACAGAGAGGTCGAGTACCGGCAGCCGGGACGCCACATACAGTCAGAGAGAGAGACCTAGAGAGAGATGGCATGGGCAAGGAACCGATCGAGACCCAAAAATAAAAGTAATTAAATAAGAAATAAACTGATACGTAAGCTGAATTTCTGTGTTAGTTGTGCCTGATATTTACTCTCGAAGAAATATTCATTGAATTTTAAGCGTATCTACTCATAGGACTTGCACTGAGTTGATTTATATTGAGTTTGAGTTTACGTGAAATTCAAAAGCTCTACTTAAAATAAATTCAAAATCGAAATTATTTGATTATGAGCCAATTTGGCAGAAAAAAATTCAAATATTTCAAGTTACCTCGAAATTAATATTTTTATAAAAATGATAAATGTCATCTAGCTAGGACGTTTTTGATCAGATAAAAGGGTAATATCTTACACGTTCGTGATTTAAAAAAGATTTTCATCTGCATTGACTTTACTCTTTCCTCTTTCCGCCTCCTCTCTATTTGCGGGCATTGAATTACTAGTTGCCAACAGCTGTGTAGAAGCTGCTGAGCCATGTAGCCTAGCACTACAGGGTTGTACATCCCGTTCTCATGCATGTTGCTGCATGTGGCACGAGAATATGCACAATGCTGATGTCGTGTAGGACCATGCTGGAGACCCATTACCCTACGTGCGAGGGGACTGCGTCTGTAATATCTCGTGATCTTATTGTAGAGGTATTGTCCACTTTGACTTTAGAAAAACTGCGTGGCTTGAGTGTTTCCTAGGAGGTCACCCATCCTAGTGCTACTCCAGCCCAAGCACGCTCAACTATAGAGTTTTCCATCAATAGCCTCACGGTTTTGCGCCAAATGGCACCTCTACCATTTGAGATCACGTTATCTACTTATACAGCTCAGGATCTCCCTCCCTTTTCGATGTGGGATGATTCATTCTTGTGCCCCTCTCACCACTTGTTATTCGACCTAGAAGCCTGCCAGGAGCCGCACTTTGCCTCAGTGATTTCTTTCTCTTAGGATATCACCTGGTGATCACTCCCCGCCTTCTTCAGCCACGGGCGTCACAGCGTCCCCCTGCCCATCGCAGTGAGGGATCAGTAACATGCACGATGCGTGCAACCGTCAACCGTGCGTGGTGCATCGTGCAACCATGCGAGGATGCGAGGTGTGTAATATTCCGATATCATCGTAGAAGTATTGTCCGCTTTGGCTTTAGGAAAACTGCGTGACTTGAGCACCTCCCAGGAGGTCACTCATCCTAGTGCTACTCCAGCCCAAGCATGCTTAACTAAGGAGTTTTTTATCATTAACCTCACAGTTTTATCATAAAAAGCGTCTTTACTATTTGAGATTAAGTTATCTACTTATACAGCTCAGGATTTTCCTCCTTTTTTGATGTGGGACGATTCATTCTAGTGCCTCTCTCACCACTCATTATTCGGACTAGAAGCTTGCCAGGAGCTGTGTAAGAAAATAAAACAATGAAGTTTTGAGGCGTGATTAACACTTTTCTTAAGGTAAATTTGCAGTATAGACGCAATTACCTTTCAGGATACTACAAAGCATCAAAACTCTCTAACGACCAGATTGCAAAAACATATATGATATTTACAGATATCTTTTTAAGATTAATTTAATAGCCAAAAGATACTTAAAAGTAATCTTTAATTAAGAGACACATCTCTTAGATGCGCATATTTCCTTTAATTAAGAGACACATCTCTTAAATGCATTTTTTCAAGAGACAAATCTCTTAAATGCATCTTTTCATTAAAATAATATTTCGAAATTAGAATATTCTAATTACAAAATAAAATTTTAATTATCAAAATAAAGTTCTGGCTTACTAAGTTAAGCCCAAGTGCCCAAGTGCCCAAGTTCCTCAGTGCCCCAGTGCCCCAGTGCCCATCAATGACCATTAAATATTCATTAAGCCCACTATGATTCACTAGAGAGGTCCATGGGCTTAATTCAAATTAATAAGAGAAAACTTTATAAAATATCTATAACTTTACTTCATTCACAATGTGAGAATATCATATATTCAAAATATTGCATACTATATAACAAGTTGTACTTTGTCTCAATGATTCCTTTCTCTTAAGACTTTACTCGATGATCACTCTCTGCCCTTTTTGGCTACGGGTGTCATAGGCCCATCACGAATGAGAGCCACGCATGATGCTCTTGCCCTGGCATTCCCACAAGCTTGCGCAAGGGTTGACAAGAACAACGCTACTGCTATTGCCCTGCATATGTCGCCCTAACAGCGACAATTCAGTGGAGGAAATTAATGGAGGACTGAAGGGCTTTTTTGCCATTTTAAAATTTAAGATGTTAAGGGAAAGATAATATAATCCAATATCAAAAATAAAATTGAAATTTGTACGAAGGCTTGAGAAATCCAATTAAAAGTGATTTTAAAATTCAGAGATTCAGATGAAAATTTTTTAAAATCGTCCGCTAGGTGATAGCTAGATTTTAGCGATATATACACGCATTTTTAAAACAAATTATAACTAGAGCAGATGAAATTTTTGAGAACTAAACCATGGCCGTGTGCTTGTTCATTCTAAATTATCCAAACATATTGTATATATTTGACGATATTATACTTTTGAATATTGTGTTTACAATGGTCTGCCAACTTCTATAGAGTATGTATTCTATAAAAAAAATGATTTCTTGAATTGAAGATGAGACGAGTCAGAATACGAACACAAATCACTAAAAAAAAAGAGTACGAATAGGAATGCAGGCGTCCACTATGGCTGACAAATGACGACTGGCAATTTCCCTGCCCAGTTGCCGGCGAGGAATAGCACTACCTGCATTTCTTTTTTTTTTGGATATTTACCTACATGCCATACCATTTAACTTTATTTATGCATTACCCATCCATCTTTAGATAATTATGATATCATACTCAAAATATTATAACGATACATACACACACTTGAGTTAAAACTCAGTCAAAATCTATTTGAAAAACTATTTCGTTAGTAAATCATTAAAATTATATTTTTACCCTTAATAGTATATATTTTTTTTCTTCCTCAATGCCACACTACAGATTAGATTAACAGGTCAGGTTTCAATCGGATTGATCTCAATCTAAATTTGTCTCACATAGCATTTAAATTAGATTAAAAATTAGATTGGATCGAGTCAATTCACGTCCGATGCATGATCAGCTATAGATTAGATTTTCAACTACAGATTAGATTTTCAAATTGAATTTCAAGTTTATTCAGGCTTCTCACCTAAGTTTTTATTAGTCAATCAAACATCGATTAATTTTAGAACATACAAGAACCATTGATTGATTGTTATGTACATAATTTTGTCAAAAAGTAATATTAGGAATTAGAATCTAAATTTTAGCCGCATGCTGGCCTTTTGACTTTTTTTAATTGTGTATTAAACCTCTTATTATTATATTTTACAATTTAACCCTCAGAACATTTTAAAAATAATAAGTATTAATATCGCATATGAATTTACAAAAATATTTTAAAAGAATTAATTCATTTTCTTGGCAAAAACTTTTTAAATAATCATAATAAGAAAATTCATTCAAAAACTTGAAAATAATATAAATATGTTGTATTTAAAAGATTTAAGGTGTCGAGCTGTAAACTAAAATAATATATATATAAGAATAAGATATGTGAATACCTTAAAAAAACAAATATGTTAGCAAGGCACCAATACGTAGTAGTATCAATTATTTGAAAATTTTTATAATAAATATTAAATTACAAATGCATTGAGTCGGATTGTGAGATCAGAGCATTGGATCTGAATAAAATATTCATTTGCTCATTAAATTGAATCAAATGTTGAATTAAGATTTTACTTATTTACAGGCATAATTGTTGACACAGGGATTCTTCCTGCGATGAACAAATGGAGGCTAACTATTTAGCTTACAGCCTGCAACATATGTCATGTGATCAAAATATTAAGATATTATTTGCATTAGTTTTAGAGAACTATGTGATTTAAGTACTTTTCAAGAAATAATTTATCCCAGTACTACTCTAATTTAAGCACACTTCACTATAAATTTCTCATTATTAGCTTCGTAGTTTTATCCCAAAAGACACCTCTATCATTTGGAATCACATTATATAGCTTAGGATCTCTCCTTTCTTTTTGATCTGAGATAATTTATTTTTGTGCCTCTCTCACGACTATTTATCAGCTTAGAAGTTTGTTAGGTGCTGTATTTTATTTAAGTGATTTCCTTCTAATAAAATATTATTTGGCGATCACTCCCTGCCCACTATGATCACGGACGTCACAATTACTGTCTAGCAATAGTCATGGATGCATGTTAATGGAGGACATGTGATTCTTGGCTCTGTTTGGCGCGAGGGCCAAAATCAATACCAAAATAGTACTAGTTTAAAAAACAATAATAATAATAAATAATTTTTTTAATCAATTTATATAAATTTTAAT
>JAEMOT010000975.1:5018-23343 GCA_019297695.1 Apostasia ramifera
ATTCTCCATAGAAAAAGAGGAGAAAAAGGAGGATTTTTTCATTGTATCAGGACCCCAACTGAGGAGTTCCTTTCTTCTTCTTCTTCTTCTTCTTCTTCTTCTTCTTCTTCTTTCCTAAAAGAAAGCATTGTACAAGCCTTCAGGGCTATCTTTTGATTTTAGTGAAACTTCTTCGCTGACCGGCCGGTGGACATAGGGGATTTCCTCCCTGAACCACCTTAAATCTCTGTGTGCTTTTCTGGTTGCTTCGGACTGAATCTTCTCCCTGAGCCTCCGTTAACAGGCTCACCCCCTTTGCGCGCCGTCGTCTCCCGAAACTCTCTTTCTTTGGTGTTCCCTAGGATCCCCACATCCTACGTCAACACTTGCTGTGATGGATTTTTAGGTTAGCAAAACTGACTCAACCTTTTGACTCCATGATACATACATACATACATACATACATACATATGCGTGCACACATACGCTTATGTATTACATATTTTATGAACTATATCAAACTTTTGATAATTCATCTAAAAACTAGGAAAAATTTAGAAATTAATAGTACATAAGCTTTTCTAAAATCAAACAAAACCACAATGTAAAATCTATTCAGAATAATGGTAAACACTCCCTTTAGGCTTTAAATACAACAATAAAACAATTAACTGTGCTCCTGATACAAAGAGTCATGTGATAATGGGAGAATCACCCCCTAAAAACTAACTTATGATAGCAAGGCCCTAGTCCATATAAACCCCACAAAATCTCATGCTTCCAACATGAGACTCAAGTCTCATATTTTACAATTAATTCGTAACATTCTACCACACTCACAACCTCACAATCCCAGTACTCACACCAACTGGCTTTACACTAACTAATAACAAGCAAACATTGCAACAACAATTCCACCTTCAACACTGCTCAATTGCAACTAGAAGAGGCAATTGATAGCTTTGATACTAATTTATATGAATTTTGGGAGAAATCACACCTTAGAAACTAGCTCATAAGAGTGGAAAGCCCAAAATTCATATATACCTCACATTAGAATCTTATACTTCTAATATGTAATTTAAGTCCTATGACTCACAATTGGTTCATAATAAAAGAGCAATGCCTACATATCAAATGATAGAAATGAGCAGTTAATTTTATTTTAAACTCAAAACAAGATAATTGCAGATTTGTGAACACGTGTATTAACATTACACAAGTTCAAAATGAAAAGAACGAATTGCTTCTTCCTCGACCTTTCTTCTTCGACTAAGACGATGCATGGGAAAAAACATGAAAAACAAAGTACAAAAAGAATTATTCTGAACTAAAAAAGCCTAGAATAAAGCAAAAAACTATAAAAGAATAGGTTTACAAATGAATAAATTGAAAGATTTATCTCAACCACCTGGATCACTATGAGAAATTATAGCGCAGCACACACTGCTCCAGAAAAAAAAATTCGTATATATAAACACAAAAGAAAACTTTACATCTACAGGAATCACCATTTCAAATGCGTTAACTATATGATCTCAGTGTTCTACCGGAAGATAACTAGAGCTATAAAAGGAGAGAAAACTCAGGCGTCATCAACATGGAAGTGTCTGAGATGATTCATTCCCCCAAGTAGGCTGCTTCAGTGGGGAGCGGAGCAAATTATTGTAGTGCTGTATGTTTCTGCAGATGAAGTCCCAAACAAAGGGTAACAATAAATGAAATAATGGTCACCATGCTTAAAGAATCCTCTGAATCATCTCCAGCCTGTATATAGCAAAAAAGATGTCAGATAATATTAATGGGAGGAAACGAGAAGCATACAACAGAATTATTTCTTAAAAGGATCTTCGGCTAGCTGAATTTTTTGTAATCATCTTCAGCTTATTAAACAACTGGAGTGGATCATCAGCAGCAACGTAGTCATTGCATTATGATCTACTATGTTTTGAGGGCATGTAACAACTTTATCTCCGTTGATGGCTTTGTATTGATAGTCAGATGAACTGAATTGAAACACGTATCATGGAGCCTTGATGTTTAGCTTTACGTGAGGAATTTTTTTTTTATATCCTCCAATCAAGTTATTCTAAGCGTACTTGTATTCTTCATGAAAAATTTCTCTAATTCTGTAACATGATATTCAATACACATCTCACAAATTCTCCCTAACATAACAGTATTAGCACACATGAATTCAGCATATTCATTTGTACACCCAATTTACATTCATCTACAAAGGTGCCAAATATAAAAGATTGCCAGAACAATTTTCTCAAATAAACAGCATTCTTTACAGTCATCACATTGCTCATAATCCAGAAGGTGGCGTGTGTAGTTTCATTCGAGAAATATAGCACAATAACGCTTTATCAGAATGACACCAAAATGGAACTTACCATGTCCATACAGAGATGCAAAAACAAGCTCGTTCCACGCATCAGGCACTCCAGGAAGACACCAGTGGCTACAATCAAGAATGGATGCAGGGTGGCTCCACGTGCCTATGTGGGCATCGCTGCGATAAGCTCCCATTAAAGTTACATTGAGAACAGTCACAGGAACGCTCATATTTGCTACTACCTCAGCAATGATGTCACTGAATTCGCTCCTGTGGTTCCCTTTAGCCTCTAAAGTAGGTCGTGTTGTCACTTCACAAGCTTTTTGCCCTGAGCCACTGCAAAAAGAAAATACGTTGGAGCTACTGCAAAAACAAAATACATTGAAGCAGGAGTAACAAAAGAAACAGGAGCTAATTCAATATGCTAGCTAGTCAGTAATCAGTATCCTTGCTTCTTGTAAGAAAAAGATCATAATAAAAATAAAAAGGGTTAATTTCAATGGGGTCCAAGGTATAAGGTACCCGCAAGTGGGTCCGAACTTCTTAAATTTTCAGGTCATTTTTTGCAGTTGTTAAGTTCCAAAGATAACAAAACCACTAAATTCCAAAGCTAACAAAACCATTAGAACTGTGTTTTCACCTTTTTTTCTCTCCCATATTTGAGAGCAGCGGGAGATCTCTATTGTCTCACTCTCACTCTTCTCTTTCACTCACACTCTCTTTTTCCTTCACTTGCTCTCTCTGGTGCTTCCCCTCCACTGTTGCCCTCTCCAAGAGAAAAGGAGAGACAATGTGAGAGAGGTGGAGGAAGAGGATTAAGGGAGAGTACGATACTTGAAAAGTTATAAAAGTTAATTGCTACTCAAAGTTGAAGTTTTTAATTTTATGTCGAATAGATAAAATCTTATTCAAATCATATTTCAAGTTGATATAAGTTGAGTTATTGCTTAATACCTTCATTGTATTATAATTAATACAATTCATGTCATATATTGAAATGTAAGTGAATGTGTGCGTGTGTTTGTATACAAATCTTAAATATTTATATTTTATACTCTTCACAAATATATGTAGTCAATTACCTTATATATATTTGAATTTCAGTAATTAACGCAGATTACAAATCCATTTGGCTCATGGCTGAAATGGTCATTGACTTGGAAAATTTTAATTTTAATTTTAAATAAACAACATATTATTAATATATATATCACATTTTAAACAAACTTCAAAAAAATGTTTATCTTGTTTCACATCCTACATAACTTTCTTTTTAGTAAACACCCTACATAACTTCAATATTATTAAAGTTATTCATATCATACATAATCTTTAACATAACTAATTTTATTTCTCATAATACACATATTTTAAAACTAAGCAAAAAATTTTAAACCAAAGACTATCTTTTCCACGAACCAAATATACCCTAACTGTGGTCTCGTAGTCGATCGTAATGAAATGACTACTAGTCAAGAACGCTTATGATTAGGTGCCTCCACTCTAGTCGACTAGGGCGTCAATATAGGGTAAGAGAAGTGAGTCTTTCGGGCATGTTTTGTTAAGTGCGAGGAAGTCCACACCTATCTGCCACTTGCAGTTAGCCTTCTTCACAAGCTCTATATTAGTGCGCCATTCAAGGTATTATACCTCTTGGATGAAACTTGCTTCTAGAAGCTTGCCTATTTTCGTCTCAATGGCCTTGTCCTGTTCTCCACCAACTAGCCATTTTTTTGCTTGGCAAGCCCAGGTTCAGAGGAAATATTGACTTGATAGATGATGACTTTGGGGTCATTGCCCTCCATATCAAATGGACTACAAGCAAACACATAAGTATATAGAGAAAAGAGTTTCACTAGTTTAGATTGCTGCTCCTTGTCTAAAGCGAAGGAAATAGTCACAAGCCTCAACCTATCTCTATTCAGGGCTGCATGGATAGTGCCTTATTGGGGCTTCAGAGATTCTGTTTCCCTTGGGTCCTCATTAAGCATGAGCTGCTATGCAATTTGGAAGAACTAGAAGGTGTCCCTAGGGTCTCCTCAGTTTGTGACCACCACGCTTGGTGTAAAGAATTTGATGCAGAAATGTGGAGTGGAGATAACCATCCCAAAGGCATTTAGTATAGATCTCCTCAAAATGACGTACCCTGATCGGGCCTTGATGACTGAAAAAATCAACATCATCATGGCATACTCATTCACTTCTGAAAAGGACATGAGCAAAGGAATGAGTCTAAGGGGGTGTACCCTCTTTCTTGCAAAGCCATGTATCACGCCTTTATAGTGAAGAAGGTTTGTCATCGATAGTCCCATCTGGAGAAAAGCTGGCTCTAAGATGACATCGACGAAGCTTTAGTTAATGAGAACCCTCTAGACGTCGCAGTTAGCAATCCAGGCCATGGCTATGATTGAATCATTCTGGGAATTGCCACAATTTAGGAGATCTTCTAGAAACAAAGTAAGAGGGATCGTGGAAGCAAAAAAAGAAGTGAAACTTTTGACTTCGGTCAAATGTTTATGGATGGTCAAGGGGGAGGAGAAGATCAAGAGTTAATAATTTGAGCCACCAGTACTTTAGTCGGGGGAAGTGCTTCTTGTTGTTGCTAAGGTCTAGCTTGATCTGAATGACTGTTGTTGGCATTGCTAGGTACTTGGAAAAGGAACCCTTAAATCTTTTCTTCGTCTGCGAGCCTGTCTCGGAATACCTTAAGGGATCTACAAAGGTGAGTGGGCTGATTGTAGTTTTGATGAAACTCATAATAATAAAATATTAGGGTCAATCCCCAGGGAAGGCAATCGTGCGCCAGCTTTCGGTGCATAGACCTTGGAAAATTAGCTCTCATTTAATTCGAGATCATAATCCTAACCTAATTTTGGCTATGATATAACAAGCATCTTCATGAATGTTGCATCTATCAAATTGACTCATGTAGTCTGAGAGAAGTTCATTGCTTTAGGTGGGCAATTTGTCAAGTGGCCAATCATGGAAGGTAAGTGGGAGCTTGAATTCCAGTACCTCTTTCATTTCTTTATATCTCCTGACTTGTGGATGCATGGTCTGGTGACGTTGCCTTCCAATATTGATTCAATAAGTAATAGCATTCCTTGTTAAATTCATTCAGGTAAATCAGACTTAATTATAATCTGACATAGGTTGCCAATCAAAGTATTGCTCCATGTAAATCATCCAGTCTATAAATACCTTCAGCTTTAGGTGGATCTATTTTCACCCATAGGTCTTTATCAAGATCACCCTACAACTATGGACTCTAGGACCAAATGACTTATGATGGGAATGAAAAAATAAATTGAAAGGGAAATCAATGGCTTAACTCACTTAATTTTTTATATCCAAAAAAAACTCAATTTCGCGAATTTATTCTATTTTTTTCTATATGGGAGTTCTACTGCCTAGTATGAAATGTATGCAAATGATTTAATCATAGATAACTAAGTTTAAATGCCATTATAAAAAGGACATGTCATTAATGCCACGATTAGGGAAAATTATATCATAAATTATGATAAACAAAGAGAAGATAGAGTGGCCCAAGATTCATACAACAATTACAACAAATGTAAGAGAATTCATAGAGAAATCGAAAGAAATAACCCGAAAAGGCTAAAACTAATAATGTAGATGTGAATTACCTTCAACCTCATCTAGGATAGGAACAACAGTACCTATGACCCCACAAACCTTCAGCCACCTGCCTTGGCCCCATTAGTATCCTGACCTCTCTGATCTAAGTTGGTATCTAAGCAATAAAGTGGATATTCTCCCTTATCAAGCATCAAAATTCACCAAAATTCATTTCCATTCACCCTATGGACATTTCACCTCTTTTAAGGTCTTCCCTCCTCGCTTGGGTTGGTTCAAGCTCACTTCAACATTGCTCAAAAAGTGGGGAAGGTTGGTTTGGAACTGCTGTAGTCATCCCTAAAACTGTTAGAAGCTTTCAATCTTAGATCTAATGGTTCAATCATGCAAAAAAAAAAAACACACTTGATCAGACTGTTCGGCTTGAGTGACCGAACAGTCCAATTTTCTTGACCATCAGAACATCTCATGTAGCAACTGATTAGATGGTCTGATCTGAGTGATTGAGTGATCCAATTTTCATTATCAAACAATGGAGAGGATCAGACAGTCAAATCTTGTATCTGATCCTACTACATCCTAGACCTTTTTCACATATGTGAGAATACATGAGTGAGATAGAACTGTCTCATACAGCACATACATCTCCACAATACAACAAACACATCAACCAAACACTGATAACATCAAAACAAAAGCAATATCCACTACTACTACAATATAACATGGGTTAAGAGACAAAGAACTATGCCTCTGGGTGAAGGTAATAGTGATACTGTGATTGCATGAATGTGGACCAAGGGAGGCCAAATCAAGGGAATAAGAATGAATCACATATGATTGATCTCTAAATAAAAATGAGATATTCCCATAATACTGGGTGTTAATTGCAGATGTGAAATATATTCAAAAAATATGCATCAATATCTAGTAAAAAATGTGTCAACTGTGTATGATATGTCTATGAATACAAAAGGAATATAATGTCAAAAGAAACAATTATCTTCAAAGTTCCTGCTGAAAAATAGAAAAAAAGATTAATTTTGCAATAGACTTGTGAAAGATGGGGTTAGTTCCATGAATCTGTCCACATCTACATTGTTGGGCATCATTAGTATGTTATTCATGACACCATGGCAAAAGAAATTTGAGACATATGTCACAAACCAGTTACAGAAAAGTTGACATTTTTTTTGAAAAACTGACGGAAAATCTGTAATCGAGTCTGCTGCTGAAATTACTTTATGACATCATAAATAGTGATATATCTAGTGACAAGGAAATCTTAAGCAAATTGCAATGGATTTTGTTTTATTAGCTTATGGAATTATCAATCAGAAAAGAGTTCTCTTTCAAAAAATCAGAAAAGCGTTGCTTTCTTGCAGTAATAAAATTTTTATTGTGGAATATAAATTTAGAAGAACAAGTCAAAATTAATCAAGGCTGGCTATAATGGCACTGTAAGGAATGCCTCATGTTGAACTCGTTTTGTTTGCAGGTTAGATTATAAAAATCAAATGATGGAAGAAAGTTACCCTAGCAAGACCTTAGGTCTTTCCTGTTTATTAGTGTCATCAGCTCAACAATATAAAAAGGGTATGCTCATGAAATAACATGAAGAAGTCCATACAATTGGGCTGCCAACCATATCAACTTTGTTAAAATGATCAACTTGAGAAAGTGAAATGCATACCTCCAATGAGAAGGCTCAAATGTCCTGAAGAAGACATGAGTTTTGTTAGCATTGATACTAAATTCAACCCATGATGCCCATGTCTCCAGAGCCATTCTGAAGGCTGAAGTTATGGACATTCCAAGCTTCACTGAACCTCCTACCTGGAAATAGCAGCCCCTGTTACAAAACATACATGAAAAATCCTTTCAGCTTTCACAGAGAATAAATAAGGTGAATAAAAACTACCAGTTGCAAATATATGTTATACAGAACAGGAATCTTGCAAAACTTGATGCGTAGAATTTACAGTAGATCAAAATTTTCAAGAGAAACATGTGAAAATACAAAATGTCATGAAAGATGCACCAACGGCATAGGGTATAATGGGTAGTAAAGCAGGGCCTTCGTATGACAGATTAAATGTTCAATTTGGTAAAATAAATGTGTCAATCACTCGATCAAATTCAAAAATCATGTAGCATATTTCCAACATAACCTAGTTGAACATGATTGTCATAATTGAATGTTAGCGCATAGCAAGTGCTATGCGACTTGACAATTCTATACATTTAACAATCTGTTAGCAGATTATTCAATCATGCATGCATGCAACACAAAGTATGCACAAGCAAAAGCAACAAAGCATGGCAAAAAGAACTCAAAAGAAAATGTTTTTTGTCATCAGCACAAGATTGAAAAAATAAAATGTTGTTAGTAATTCAGTGGCAGCGTTCCACATGAAAACCATGTTTCTGCAGCTTTATTATGAAAAATTCAACAATCCTGATCTTAAATATATGAAATTCAGTTGTCACTAGAGTAGCTTAATTTGTCAGAGAAAGTTATCCATACCAACAGATCTATTTAGGATATATTTAACTATGTAAAATGCAAATCACAAACACGTGATTATAAATTCATATGAATAATTTATCTTGATCACTGTTTTTGGCATTGGGATGAAGGCTTGGTTATTGTTTTAGTATTGTTTTTGGCATTAGGCACGATGCCAAGTTCTAAATGAGAAGCACCATAAGATGGTTGTTGGCAACTGGCGAGATTAGGCACTGAATATCATCAACTGTTGTGAAGGAGCCTGAAATAGGGAGTCTTAACATTAAATGAAAAGTAAAATTTAAACCAAAATAGCAAGTTAAACTAAAATACAACACAAGTACTGCTAAACCCCTTGTCATATAGTGAGAATATTGAAACGACCAAAGGCAAAAATACAGCGACATAGATACACCTCACCCAAACTATATGCCACAAAAGCAGATAGGAAGTGGAGAAAGAATGGCACGACTCCAAGACAAATGTTTTCTTAGAAATTTCTACAATTTGGGTGACTACATAATAATGGCATGTTTATATCGTGTAGCCAGTCCATGAAATCACTAAGATGTAAAAGAAAATTGGGAACCAAGAATATGGATCAAATAGTCCTAATAGGAAACTGCTTGGATTTGAATCAATGAAACCCTGATCGTGAGCTAATTCCTTTATATACCCTAAATTCATAAAGACATGTTAAATACCCAGTTTTGGGTGTCCGTATTTAGAAGTTTAGAAGGATTTATGCAAAAAGAAATTTGATGAACAAGAAAAACTATTTTTATGTTTGGCAAATATGAAAGGGGGCCCTTAATATACACATCAAACCGAAAAATATATATAAACTCGAGTCATTTTGAGATACATGTAAAATTGAGTTATTTATATAAACTGCTTATGAACGGTCTTGAAATTGAAATTAAGCTACCACATAGCACATGTATAACCAAAAAATGTAACAAAGAATACACATCATTAATGTAAGTTGCCAGCTTTCTTGCGTCCACAAACTGCAGCTCCACCACTATGGAAAGTTGGAAACATCTATAACTGCGATAAACCAAATATCAAGCTTAAACTACAGTAAACTGAATATTAGCTAACCTTCTAGGGAGTAAGTAAGACTAGGATATATCAAGGACAAAAACCCGGGTGGAAAGGTAGAAGCCCAAGCCCACAAGTCAAGTATTAAATAAACATTTTTGGGCAGAAATGAAAAAAAATGTTGAATTTATCAAGGATTTGTTAACCCTGTTATTAGAGCATAATAGTTAACTTTATCAAGAAAAATTACCTTAGTAGTCCATTAGAAAAGGAAAACAGTTTCTACCAAGCCACGAATGGTTTACATGCTAGTGTCTAATGTGAATGGAGTATGCATGGTTTATGACAATATAGAATGGCCAGCCACCAAATAGTGTAATTCTTGGTAAATTTTGCGCAAGAGACATAAAATAAACACTTTGCACAACTCGTCAATTCTACACGTGACCCAAAGCAATTGTCACATAACTATACCCAACAATCCACTATGTCAAATTTCCTGGGCAGGGAAAGAAAATTGTGCGTCATCCAAAATATTTCTTTGTATTGTTTTCTTCTCAACATAATCTTTAAATTGAACTATAGTATTTCAAAGAAGTCACTAAACATGTATGTTGAGAAGCAAGGAGTAAAAGTAACACATCTGGATGACTCACACTTGATTTGCATGTATATTTGACACAATAATTGTCAACAGTCACTAAAGGCAATAATAGCCCAAAGTCAAGAATGGGTCTGATTACTTGGTCATCCAAAGGGCAGGGAATCGCTGCGTGTCGTATATATGAAAATTCTCCATCGTCATGAAGAAGTTCAGTTGATGGGCCCAGCATGGATAAGGGAGTATTGCTATGTATGCGATTTATGAAGACATACGTTGCAATGAAATTTCAAGTTTGGTGGTGGTACTTAAACTACGGATTTGATGTAGGTGGTCTTTTGCCGATTAATTAGTGAGGTATGTTTAGTTGCTAGTTACGCCAATATCACATAATTAAATATATTTACAATTGCTACCTACTATTACAGTTATTTCTTGATATCATTAACAAAATAACATATACCATTCAATCTTTAAAACTCTTAAAGCAAACACTCCATACAAGCCATACATTTAAATAATGCATGCATTGCACTTCAACGGAGCATCTAGCTCCATGCAACGATCAAAAGCAACTCTATCATGTATTTCCTTACTAATTACCTCAAATGAGTGTTGGCTAGCATCTTGGATATTTATTTCTCCATAAATACATTCAACAATTTATTTCTCTCTTTGCAAACATTGAACAGAGCCACACGTTACAGAGCCATGAAGTTTATTGTAATCAAATTTAATTGATCAATAACTGAACATTAAAAGAAGAAATAATACTTAGCTCATAGCAGGGAGCATATTAATCGCTGCAGGCGGAGCAGAAAAGTAATGAATTAGTATTATCAAGCTATAAACATTTACTAAATTTTAAATCATATCCGTCATCACGATTGACAACAATAATCATCAAGCATAGGAGAGATTTACACAGATAAAATCGATACGAAAACCAAGATTTTAATTAGTTCTTGAGCATTCAGGTGAAAGAACATACATATCAAATAATTTAGCTGGAGTCCACCAATGCCCAGAATTAAAGATCAAGATATCAGAATCAACCCATCTCCGATTTATATCATCCATCTTATCCAGCTTCAGAGACATCTTAACCCTCTTGGGGGAATGCCTAGGTGGCAGAACCTGTTGCACAAGGAACACTGAACGGAAGAACTCCACAGTAAAGTTGAAAGAACTGAATTGGACACCGAGAAACTGAATAGTTTTTGAGATCTTATTCCCGTTGACCTCAAACACACTGTGCGGGTCCTCCACCGCAGTCATCAGCAAACATATGAGTGATTCCCACTGCGTTCTACTCATCGAATCCCCCACGAAGACAATCCGCTTCCCTCTGAGCCTCTCCAAGATCTCATGAGCATCAAACCTTGGCATGTCACATCTCCAAGGCTTCCACCTCCACCGAAGATAGTCCGTATCCTTCCTACCATTGGCCAAGCAATTGAAGCCTCGCTCTACAAAAGGGCACACAGAGCTGTTGTACAAAGGGTACGAATCATCCAGCACCCAGTTCCCCTCGAAGACATCGCAGCCCTCAGCCGAACCACTGAACTCAGAGACCACACCGCTTCCACCACGAGCCAGATACCGGAACCAGTACAAGTAAATAATGCATCCCAGCACGAGGATGAGGGAGAAGAGGAAGAAGGATAGGACGAGAGCGTTAAAGAACGTTCCAGGAACCATCCACTTCCGCTGGGTGTAACCAGAAATCCTAGGGCTATTGACGCTGACACTGCGGTAGCTGATGCGGGCAGAGGTACTCCGGCTAAGACCGGCGCTCGCCATCTCATTGCAGTGACGCAGAGGAATCACAGATCATCCGATCCGGATCCCTTAGTTTTCACGTCAATGAAAATTCGGGGAGTCATGCCCCAGATAGGAGGTTCTCGTTTTCATCAGCAAGGGCCAGTTCATTGTTGCAGGAGGAAGGGGCAAGATGGGATCTTATGACCGAAACAGTACACTGAGCGAAGGAACAAAGAAAGGAGACGGAGCCAGGAATCTGACCGCGGAATGATTCTTATTGCTCGAGAGCCAGCCTTCGACCGATCTTCCCCCTCTGCCTGTAGTTGATATCCAGAAGGAAGCTTAGAGAGAAATCTGGCGTCGGGCTTTCGTCCTCCTCCTTCTACCTCTGCTTCTAACCTCTTGCGGAGAGCTAATGGTTTCGTGGAGGGAGATGGCGGAGCGGCGAACGGGAAGAGGAGAACTGACGGGGAGGCCGCAAGGCTTGGTCGAATATTTTAAAATTGTTTCATAGATCTTTTATAGTAACTACTAAGATATGATATGATTTTCTACTATCAAAAAAAAAAAAAATGACATGATTTACACATACATAATTGAAAATTAAGCAATAATTAGATTCCAGAATTATGAAGCATAATAATTTCCAAAAAAAAAATTATGAAGTATTATTGACATCATATTTGATATAAAAAAAAATAATCACTCTTAAGCCTATCCATTATTCAAAAGTTTAACTTATAACTAAAATCACAAATATATAAATGATGATATTAAAATGGGAGATTTACTTATATATAACGTTGATAACTCCATTCAAACTAACTCTAATATTAATTCAAGATTTAACTTAATTTTTAGTCAACTTCAACCAACTCATATCAACATGATTTTTTGATTTTGAATGATTACCTCAATGAAACTGAACAAATTAAATGCTAATTCTACATATACCTATTAATAAGTGTAAACACATGCAGTGCCATATATAATTGAATTGAACTAATGAATTTTGATTGAATCTAAATTAGTTTGGGTTAAAGTAGATTAGTTTGGGTCAATACTACTTTAAATATCCAAAATGAATCATATGCTTTGACTTTTAAGTATAATGTTTGATTCTTTTTCTTCATTATTTTTATTTTTTATTTTATTTTTTTATGTAATTTTCTCGACACTCCTTATTTTAAAGTTAATTTTTTATTGCTACGATTGTACATATAGTTTATTGCTCACGTACAAAGAGGAAGAGGGAGACCAAAGAAGATATAACAAGAAATTATAAGGAGAGATCTTAGTTACTTAAACTTAGATAAGAATTTGGTAATTGATAGAGCGCAATGGAAATAAAGAATTCATATAGCCGACCCTATCTAGTGGGATTAAGGCTTGGTTATTGGTTATTGGTTGTTGGTTGTTCGTTGGTTGTACATATAGTTTATTACTTCAAATTTTTGTTGATTAAAGACTAAAAAGATGTGTATGAAATTGAAAATGTTAAAAAAAAGTATTCTATTTTAATATTAAATATTTATATTTTAAAACTCATGATTAAACTTTTAATTACACATATATTATTTCACATAATTTGGATTTTTCTTTTTTTAATTGTCTATAGGTCTACTATTCACATTCTCTTATTAAAAATGATACATTTCAAATTTAAATACTTTTATTACAATATTTTTCTCTTTCGTATTAAAAATTATTTCTTAGAGCATAACCCAACCAAGACCCCAAGCCAGTCTAGACAGTTTGGTTCTAAATCAGATCTATAAGTGCATGATTAAATTCAGTTCCACTGTGATAAGTGTAGAATTGAACTGAATTGACTCATGCACAACCTAGGAACGTGCTTGAACATTTTGAAGCTATACTCACCATTACTGGATGCTATGAGGAAATATTTTTTTTGATGTTATGTATTTAGGTTTATATATATATAACCCACTAAATTATTAAATTAGGATCATCAAAGTCATCAGACATTTTTTTGTGTAGTTAATCAGTGCATATCTAAGAAGGCATTCATGTTTTCAACATATGATGTAACTAACAATATCAATTAAAACATTAAAAAACAGTGCTAATTAAAACATGATCTATGTTAATATTTTGCCTTCATAAAACAAAGATGAAGAATAACAAGGTTGATTAAATAAAGACTTAGTTCAATTGAATGAGAATAATTAATTGACTGGAGGACTAATTCTTCATTTGTTGCTGCCAGGTACACCTTTTTTATATTTATTTCATTGACACTACAATTTTTTTCACTCTACATGAAAGTTTCAGTAAAATTGAATAAGCTACACTTTTTTAAATTTATATAGACAAGCTCACGGTTTTTTATCAAATTTTGCAATTTGTATAGAACAATTTTAAAATTGTATAGATCTTAACACAAAAATTTAAAATTGCTGCCAGCTACACTTTTTTATATTTATTGGGACAAGTTCTTTCTTTAATCACCGAAGCTACCAACTATTCCTACCATCCTTATTTCATTGTTGAGTTTTACTATTAACAATAGTAGTGCTATAGAAATATTCTAGAGAAGAGAGAGCCGTCATTATTCACTAATAATATCTCGAAGGGATGGGCGACGCGCTGCGAAGCCGTCGCGTTGCGCCGATTTTCCAGAAAATTATTTAGAAAGAAATAAATTTTATTTCGGGGCTTGAACTCCGTCAAGAGAATAGAAAGCCAAAATCGGTCGGCAACATCCCTGGTGATCAAAATAGATTTCGGCAAGCAAACCTTACGAGTGCGACCATACCAGAATGGGTGACCACCTAGGTAAAAATCACGTGAGTTAAGCGTGCTTGGACGGGAGCGGCGAAGGGATGGGCAACGCGCTAGGAAGCTGTCGTATTGCGCCGGTATTCGAGAAAATCATTTAAAGAGAAATAAATTTTATTTCGGGGCTTGAACTCCATCAAGAGAATAGAATGCCAAAATCGAGCGGCAGCGTCCCGGTGATCTAAATAGAATTCGGCAAGCAAACCTGACGAGTGCGATCATACCAGCACTAAAGCATCAGATCCCAACAGAACTCCGCAGTTAAGGGTGCTTGGGCGAAAGTAATACTAGGATGAGTGACCTACAAGAAAGTCCTTGTGTTGCATTATCTTTTTGGAAAAAATCACGTGAGTTAAGCGTGCTTGGGCGGGAGCGGCGAAGGGATGGGCGACATGCTAGGAAGCCGTCGCGTTGCGCCGGTTTTCCAGAAAATCATTTAGAAAGAAATAAATTTTATTTCGGGGCTTGAACTCCGTCAAGAGAATAGAAAGCCAAAATCGATCTGCAGCATCTTGGGTGATCTAAATAGAATTCGGCAAGCAGATCTTACGAATGCGACCATGCCAGTACTAAAGCACCGGATCTAATCAGAACTCCGCAGTTATGCGTGCTTAGGCTAGAGTAGTACAAAGATGGGTAACCTCCTGGGAAGTTCTAGTATTATATTTTTTCTTTGGAAAAAATCTCATGACTTAAGCGTGCTTGGGCGGGAGCGGTGAAGGGATGGGCGACGCACCGGGAAGCCATCGCGTTGCATCGGTTTTCCAGAAATTCATTTACAAAGAAATAAATTTTATTTCGGGGCTTGAACTCCGTCAAAAAAATTGAAAGCCAAAATTGGGCGGCAGCGTCCCGGATGATCTTAATAGAATTCGGTAAGCAAACCTTACGAGTGTGATCATACCACAATGGGTGACCTCCTCGGAGTCCTCGCGTTGCATTCATTTTTTGAAAAAAAACACGTGAGATAAGCGTGCTGGGCGGGAGCGACGAAGGGATGGGCGATGCGCTGGGAAGCCGTCGCGTTGCGCCGGTTTTTCAGAAAAATTATTTAGAAGGAAATAAATTTTATTTCGGGGCTTGAATTTCGTCAAGAGAATAGAAGCCAAAATCGGGCCTCAGTGTCCCTGGTGATCTAAATAGAATTCGGCAAACAAACTTTAAGAGTGCGACCATACCAGTACTAAAGCGTGCTTGGGTAGGAGCGCGTTGTGCCGGTTTTCCAAAAAATTATTTAGAAAAAAATAAATTTTATTTCGGGCTTGAATTCCGTCAAGAGATTTGAAAGCCAAAATCGGTCGGCAACATCCCGGGTGATCTAAATAGAATTTGGCAAGCAAATTTTATGAGTGTGACCATATAAAAATTAAAGCACCGGATCTCATCTGAACTCCGCAGTTAACTGTGCTTGGGTTAGTGTAGTATTTGGATGGGTGACCTCCTGAGAAGTCCTCGTGGTGCATTCTTTTTTTGAAAAATTTCATGTGAGTTAAGCGTGCTTGGGCGGGAGCGGCGAAAGGATGGGCGACGCACTGGAAGCCGTCGCGTTGCGCCGATTTTCCAGAAAATCATTTAGAAAGAAATAAATTTTAATTCGGGGCTTGAATTCCATCAAGAGAATAGAAAGCCAAAATCGGGCGTCAGCGTCCCGGATGATCTAAATAGAATTCGGCAAACTAATTTTTCGAGTGCGACCGTACCAGCACTAAAGCACTGAATCCCATCAGAACTCTGCAGTTAAGCGTGCTTGGGCAAGAGAATAGAAAGCCAAAATCGGTCGTCAGTGTCTCGGGTGATCTAAATAGAATTCGGCAAGCTAACTTTATGAGTGCGATCATACCAGCACTAAAGCACCGGATCCCATCAGAACTCTGCAGTTAAACGTGCTTGGGCGAGAGTAGTTCTAAGATGGTTGACCTCTTGGGAAGTCCTCGTGTTACATTCTTTTTGGAAAAAATCACGTGAGTTAAGCGTGCTTGGGCGGGAGCGGCGAAGGGATGGGCGACGCGCACGGAAGCCGTCGTGTTACGCCGATTTTCTAGAAATTATTTAGAGAGAAATAAATTTTATTTCAGGGCTTGAACTCCGTCAAGAGAATAGAAAGTCAAAATTGGGCGGTAGTGTCCCGTGTGATCAAAATAGATTTCGGCAAGCAAATCTTACGAGTACAATCATACCAGCATTAATGCATTGGATCCCAATATAACTCTGCAGTTAAGCGTGCTTGGGTGAGAGTAATACTAGGATGAGTGACCAACTGGAAAGTCCTCTTGTTGCATTTTTTTTTGAAAAAATCACGTGAGTTAAACGTGCTTGGGCAGGAGCGACAAAGGGATGGGCGACGTGCTGGGAAGCCGTCGCATTGTGCCAATTTTCCAGAAAATCATTTAGAAAGAAAAATAAATTTTATTTCGGAGCTTGAACTCCGTCAAGAGAATAGAAAGCCAAAATCGATCTGCAGCATCCTGGGTGATCTAAATAGAATTCAGCAAGCAAATCTCACGAATGCGACCATGCCACTACTAACTCCGTAGTTATGCATGCTTATGTTAGAGTAGTACAAGGATGGGTGACCTCCTAGGAAGTTCTAGTATTACATTTTTTCTATGGAAAAAATTACGTGAGTTAAGCGTGCTTGGGCGAGAGCGGCGAAGGGATGGGCGACGCGCTGGGAAGCCGTCGCGTTGCGTCGGTTTTCAAGAAATTCATTTACAAAGAAAAAAATTTTATTTCGGGGCTTGAACTCCGTCACGAGAATAGAAAGCAAAAAATCGGGTGGCAGCGTCTTGGGTGATCTAAATAGAATTCGGTAAGCAAACCTTACGAGTGCGACCATACCAAAATGGGTGATATTCTGGGAAGTTCTCGTGTTGCATTCTTTCTTTGGTAAAAGTCACGTAAGTTAAGCGTGCTTGGACGGGAGCGGCGAAGGAATTGGCGACGCGCCGAGAAGTCGTCGCGCTGTGACAGTTTTCCAGAAAATCATATAAAGAAAAATAAATTTTATTTCGGGGATTAAACTCTGTCAAGAGAATAGAAAGTCAAAATCGGGCGGCAACGTCCCGGGTGATCTAAATAGAATTCGGCATGCAAAACTTACGAGTGCGACCACATCAGCACTAAAACATCGGATCCTATCAGAACTTCGTAGTTAAGCGTGCTTGGGCGAGAGTAGTACTTGGATGGGTGACCTCCTGAGAAGTCCTCGTGGTGTATTCTTTCTTTGAAAAAATTCACGAGTTAAGTGCTCTTGGGAGGGAGCGGCGAAGGGATGGGCGACGCGCTGGGAAGCCGTCGCGTTGCGTCGGTTTTACAGAAAATTATTTAGAAAGAAATAAATTTTATTTTGGGCTTGAATTCCGTCAAGAGAATAGAAACCCAAAATCAGGCGTCAGCGTCCCGGGTGATCTAAATAGACGTCGGCAAACTAACAAAATGAGTCCGACCATACCAGCACTAAAGCACCGGATCTTATCAGAACTCCGCAGTTAAGCGTATTTGGGCGAGAGTAGTACTAGGATGGGTGACCTCCGGGGAAGTCCTCGTGTTGCATTATTTTTTTGAAAAAAATCACGTAAGTTAATCGTGCTTGGGCCGGAGAGGTGTAGGGATGCGCGGCGCGCTGGGAAGCCGTCGCGTTGCGCCGGTGTTCCAGAAAATCATTTAGAAAGAAATAAATTTTATT
>JAEMOT010000976.1:1276-15908 GCA_019297695.1 Apostasia ramifera
TAAAAGAGGGGGGAGTTCGACTGTGCATACCTCCTGGTGTCTCCTAGTCCTGAGACCGCTGTGGTAACCGAAGATAGAGAGGACGGCCTTCTTGCCGTCGGATTTTGGTGTGGTTGGCGTCGAAGAGGGGGGCCCTTTTGGAACGTCGCTCGGAAAGAGCGGTCGCGCCGCTTTCGGCAGGGGCCCTTCGATCCTCCTGTACCCCGTGAGGTAGCCATTCTCGATGTACTCGTTGACGAGTGCCCGAAAGGAGCGGCACTCAAAGAGAAGATGGCCGTAACGTTGGTGGAACTTGCAGAACTTTGTGGGGTTCTCACCGGGTTGTGGTGGCTGGCGTTCGCCGCGGTTTTTGATGAAACCTTTATCGCTGAGGATCGAAAAGATTTCTTCTATAATGTAGATAGGAGTGGCTGGACGTGGAGACTCGCCCTCGAACTTGCGCTTCTCTTGAGAGGTTGAGTAGGTCCGGTCTCGAAAACTTCTCCTTGGAGTGTTCGAGTCCGCCCTGGGGGTATCGCCTTGCTTGGTTTGGGGGGGAGCGGGCCCTTGCTTTGCTTTCGCCTTGAGAGCTTTCGCGTCTTCTAGATGGATACGTTTTTCGGCACGGGACCTGGCCTCCATCAGGGTTTTCGGCATGTTGTCGACGATGGAGTCGTACAACTCGCCGGGTAAAATACTGTGGACGAAGATCATGGTTGATCTGTCGTCCGTTGTGTCCTTCGTCTCAGCATTCATTTTTGAGAATCGGTCCACGTAGTTGCGGAGCGATTCATCTGGGGCCTGCCGTATTTGCCACAACTCGTGGATCGTTCGGGACGTGGTCTTCGAGGTTCCGAACCTAGTGCGGAACGATCGGAGAATTGCAGGAAATTCTGGATGGAGCCCTGAGGTACTTCGTCGAGCCAGTCCAGAGCCAGGCCTGTCAGTGTGTTCCTGAATAGGCGGCATTTGTAAGCGTCTGAGACAGGGTCGCTGGTTGCGAGAGCGTTTTCGAAACGCTTAACATGCTGGGCCGGGTCGGTGAGGCCGTTGTAGTCAGATACTCAGGGGGCTTGTAGGCGCGTGGCGCCGGTGCCGCCATTACGGCGGAAGAGAAAATTGTGTCCACCGGGGGAGCCGGGGGATATACCTCGGGCCGGCTTTCGGCGGCGGTGTGGGTGCTAGTTTCCTCGGTTGGGAGTTCGACGCGTTCCGCGCCTGGTTGTTGGAGCGGGCCTTCGAGGGGCAGAGCTAAGGGGAGGGGTCTCTGCTGCTGAAGGAGGGCTGGTAGGTTAGCGAGGAAAGTGTTCATGGTACGGGTGAGGGTGGCGACAGTGTTTGTCAGCGTCTGGAACTGTTGGTCGTCCCTTGTTGCATCGTCCTGGGGTAGGCGTGCCGCCTGCTGTTCGCCAGGTGGTGGGGGAGCGCTTTCGTCGTGGGCGTGCTCCATGGATGTAAGGATCAGGTTTAATCCTGCGTGAGGGCACCAAATTGTTAAGACGGGAAACAATCAAAGAGTTTTTACGTGGAAAACCGACTGGCGGAAAAACCACGGCTCCTTTTCGAGGAGGCTTGAAATGTTACTAGAAATTTTTGGATGGGTTACAGAGTATTCAAAGAGGTTTTTATTTTTTTTGGATCTTCCGCCACTATAGAGGCTGTGTACAGGAAGTATATATACCCTGGGCCTGTGATGTCTAGTCACTTTCAGCCGACCAATCTACAGCTCTAGTGACAGCTCAATTAATGCCTGCGGACGGCTAGGATGTGACTCATGTTGTACGGCGTGTCAGCGGTTACGGTCCGTCGGCGGGAAAACCGCGCCTCCCTCAGAGAAGTACAATCCCCCAACGGTCAGATGTCACGTCGGGGCCTTTTTCTTCGGGGTGATAACCTTTCGGCGTCTGCTGTTCGGGATGATGCTTCTTCTGTTCGGCTCGGATGCCTTGCTCACGTGGAGACCACGTGAGCAACCACGTGGACGGTCCAGATGAAAAGGCGCGAATCCAATTGCAACAGGCTGTGAAATAGAGAAATTTATATGAAGAGAGATCCCTTCTATCCTTCGATTAAGCCACCAAGCTACGGACTCTTCACTTCCAGAAGGAAGCCCTTGCTTCTAGACCTTGACTTAATTCATTGTGTACAGATCAAGAGCAATTTGCTCCAACTTTTCACCACTTCATCTCCGCCTTTCATTCATCTGTTTTATAGCAATTTACAATTTTCCCTTATTACCTTACCCAATACTTGCAATATTTCCATTGTAAATTTAAAATTCACCGAGTTTGTTATGTGGTTTTCTTCCATACACTCAGTTCCACGTAAAATCTATTATTGATTTCTCTTGATTACAAAATTTTAGTTCTTCAATCTCTCACTTATTTGACTTGTGCGATGTGATCTTAGGTCAATAAATTTGGTGTCTTCATGTGGGAGAAAACCCCCTTCATCCATATCAAAAACCTCTAATAAACTTTCCCATGGGTAATACACTCGACAACAAAACTCCTACTCCAATTTTTAACCCATTGAACATCGTTCCATCCTCATCATCCTAGCCAAGTGTAGTCGAATAACGCCTTAATTGATTCACCAAAACATGGTCCAAATGAGTGAAAATATAAGCACCATCCTTGAATTACTAGCACAACAACTAAATCAACTACTCAAGCGAAAACCATCCCCCAAACTCCACTTATTGAATGTAAATATGATCTTCCTACCAAACACTTATAAGCAAACTACGATTTGCTTTTGATGAATTTCCCCTGAATATTCTTTCTTATTTACGTTCATATGGCAAGATAGCATGCAAGCATCGAACTTCACCTTATTAATGCATCTTGCTCATCCTTGGCAATGATCTATACACACCCTTTTATATTACATACATCAAAGATTTGGAGGTCAAACTTTGTTAAGAAAAGTCAAAAATACACAAAGCAAAAGAGAGAAATAGAGAAACTATTGTGAAGTCAAAAACTTGTCAATCATTTTACTATTTAAAGGCCAATCCTAGGCTTCTCCGAGAAGCCATCACTCCACAATTGTGGGATTGCCACCTAGATTGCGACCGTTCAGAAAAATTGTTGTTTTGAAACACTCCAAAATAACAATGTGTTATCCAATAGAATTCGGGTCAATATTTATTAGATCTTCACTCCTCCAAAAACGAAAGAGATCTCAATAGTTAAAAATAACTATTTTTGGAGAAATAAAGGCACATATACATTGATCTTTGGCTTTCATTATTACAATATCATAAGTACAAGAGGTGTTCTTTGCAAGAATATCAAAAAGAAAAATAGAAATAGAGAGACAAATAAAAAGAAAAGGAACATTGTTAAAACGTTCATAACAAAAAAAAATCATCTAAAGAAAGATTGTAAGACCCTAAGAAAAAAGAAAAGAATCAGGACAATGAAACATGATTAGTAATACAACTATAAAAGAGGATATATAGGATACTTTGAATCTAGTCATGTATAATTTTATTGAGTCTTGGTAATAGACATAGAAAATCTTTTCACTTAACTCAATGCAAAGAGCTATTGCAAAACTACACTGCAGGAAAGTCTTACAAAAATTGTAAGAAAATGTGATGTATAGATCAGGATGACAAATTGAATCTTTTTGAAATTTCTGTAATGTGACATATATTCTTGCTCTCAAAAGAAATTAAATTTTCACTAAGCAATTGAATAGCTTGGAATACAATTCTATATTTGAGAATAGTTTTTGGATAATTATTGAAGGTGCTATGATTATGGTCAAAGAAATAAAGAAAAATACATTATACATAACTAGTGAAAAAATTACTATAGTAAATATTGCCAATATAAAAAAGGACTTCAAGTATTGGTATTGCAAACTAAGTCACATAACTAAGAAGGGAAGAAAGTAATGACGTCAAAAGATTTGTTGCCTAAACTGAAATATATGGGTATAGGTCTTTGTCAAATAATTTTAGGAAAATAGGAATGTGCTAGTTTCCCTAAAACTAGAAGGGAATCAAAAGGTAAGCAAACATGATCTAGTTCATACAAATGTAAAAGATCCACATTCGGGTTGACAGGTGAACACGTTTATGATCAATCAATAACTGTTTAATAAAATTATTTGATCGACAAGTGTAAAAGTGTCAGTTGATAGGTTGACCCATTTATGACTCGTTAATAACTCATTTAGTAAAATTATCACCTTTATTAATATCATTTTTAGCATTAATTATTTGATGGTACCACATTAAAAAATTTATTTTCAATTTTCTTAATTAAAGTTTAAGTTAGTATTCAATAGAATTACAAAAACATTGAAAATTTCAATTTTCATTAACTCAAACTTCATGAAAGTAGGGTTGGTAGTTGACTTGAGAAACCCAATTATTAAATGAGTCATGTTCGAGTCTTGGTATTCTAATCATTAATTCAAATTCAAGTTACGTATAAATGGGTTAAATTAAAACATATTGTCCCGAACCTAACGCACCAACATGTAGTACCATCCTTAGATGTATGGTCTTTTCTTTTTATCCAAGCCTGCCAAAATGGAGTCAGACTTTGGCAATCTGTCAATTGGTGAGTCTTTGCTAAGCTTGTTGGCTCATAGTCGAGCCATTAACTGAACACAAAAGTCTCTAATTGAGCATGCCTATGGCCCACAAATCAAACCACAAATTGGTCTTTGGATAAGTATGTTCACAATCTCTATATTCAATATCTACTAACATAAATGAGCTAAATATTAATATACTATAACCTATTCATTTACAAATCAAGCATTAAAATATATATATTCATATTTGTTCATTGAACTTGAATCAAGCAACTCATTATATAGGACCAAATTGGTACTAATTTTAAAAACAATAATAATAATAATAAATAAACTTTTTATACCATTTTACATAAATTTTAATATAAAAAAAATATTATTTTACCTTACATACTCAATAATTTAAAATAAGAATATCAATTTTATTTCATATTCTAGACTAAAATATTTGAATCTAGTATTTTGATCTAAAATGTGAAATAAAATTTATATTTTTATTAAAAAATTATTGAGTATGTGAAGTAAAATATTACTTTTTATATTAAAATTTGTATAGAATAATTTAAAAAAATTATTTATTATTATTATTGTTGTTTTTTAAATTAGTACTATTTTAGTCCTGATTTTGATCCTCGCGCCAAACAGGGCCAGTGTGGCCTTATCAACCCAATAACAAACTTGATTCATGTTCTCCTTATATTACTCATAAAAATTGCATAAAATATCAAAAATGCCCAGTTATGTAGTTACAAGTTGTGTGTGGTAAGAAAGCATCGACAACTCATAAATATAGAATTTGAAAGAGAGAAAACACATTATTATTTTTGTAATTTTGAACTGAATAGAATGTGATATAAAATTTATTTTTATATTAAAATTTGTATTAGATATATTAAAAAATATTATTTAATATATAAATTTTAAAAATTAATTTTGTTTGATAACATTTTAAATATTTAATTTATTTTTGCTAATATTTTACTTTTAAAATTAAAAATAAAATTTAAAGTCTAAATTTTTAAATTTTATTTTAATTTACTTGAATTAATTTGTAANTTTTATAATGAAATATTTACATACAAAAAGTAAAAAATTACATATTTAATTTTTAATTTTTATTTAAATTTTATAATAAATATATTTATATTTAATAAATATGAAAAAAATTTCATGCAATTTTTGCATGAAAAAATACTAGATATATTTCAAAGTGATATGCATAAATAATTAAATACAATTACAAATCCCTTCTTATTTTTATTTTTATTTTTTATTTTTATGACATATATTTACACGCCACAAATATATATGTTTGTCTGTCGGTGTAATAAATTTTCGATAATAAAATAATTAAAATTCTTGTAAAAGCGGCAAGACTGGGGTCCACGTGGGGCTGATAATGAGTCATGTTCTTAATTTAAATTTAAAAATTTTGAGTTTTAATTGAATTTAATTTGAGTTAATAAAAATATAATTAATTTTAAATTAATTTTTGAGTTAAATTAAACTTAATTTTTAATTTTATTTTTTATTTTATATATAATATATATTTTATATATTTAATTATTTATATATAGGCACTTTATTATATACTTTAAATCTATTTAATATATATTTTATATATCATATTTACTTATATATAATATTTTAAAATACATTCGAAATACTTATATATATAATTATAAAAATATCTCGTTGGTTATAAATTGATTAAAGATTTTTCGACTGAGCTTACTTCGAGCAATAAAAAATCGAGTCAAGCTCAAATTGAGTAAAAATCAATTAGCATGCATTTTATTGATTTTCTTTAATATATAGCATATAATTACCTAAATTTTAGTAATTGGTTGAATTTAAATCAAGTACAATACGAGTGAGTTTAGAGTGAATTTTAAATTTAAATAATAATGCATAGCCTTTAATTTAATAAAATATTAAAAATTTAATTAAAATTAATACTAATAATTAAATTTTATAAAAATTCTAAATACTAATATTGATAATAAAATAATATTCAAATCTCTTATCAAATAATTTGATATATTTGAGTAGTACAAGTCGATGAATTTTCAAAATTTTTCAAAATAATATTCTTGAGATTGTTTACCGTTATTTTACTTTGTATTGATATTTTTTTGATTTGTATTTACTAGGGGTGGCAAAATGGGTCGGCAGATTTGGTTCGGGTCAAACCCGATTCCGACCCGACCTGAATAGCCTCAACCCGACCTTGACCTATTTATTAAATAGGTCAAAATCTATGACTTAAATTCGTCCAGATTAATAAATGGGTCGGATTAGTGGGTCAACCTGATCCGTTTATAGAATATTTTTTGATAAATGCTCAACCCGAACCGAATCCGACCCGATCATGCTTTAGGCCAACCCAACCCCTTTAATAAATGGGTCAAAATTCATGACCCATACCCAAAATTTACGGATCGAGTTTGGTTCGAATTCACGGATCGGATCATATATTGTTACCGCCCCTAGTATTTACATGCAAATCAAATAAAAAATAATATATAACATAAAATTTATAAGAATATAAAAAAAAAATATAAAATAATATTTTTTGATATTGTCTGTGGATGTGGCGCAGTGTGTGGAACCTAAGCGCTCTGAGAGCGCCTGGTGAATGACGCGAGAGGGAAATCATCTAATAATTTTTCGTCTCTCATGCCAAAGTGATGACGTCATCATGGACCCCAGTTCCATTTATCTCCCAACCGTCAATGTCGAAATTAATCTCCAACCGTCCGTGAGGACTGAAGAGAGGAGGTGGAAAGGAACGGTCCGAACGATCAGCTTATTTAATGAAATGACACGTGTAAATCGATTAAACGCTAGACATCGCTGTTCCTGTTCGTACAGACTTCTCTGATTCCGATCCAGTGTATCCACCGTTCAACGGCGGTGGCTGAACCACCGGCATCATGTATGGTCTTCGCCGCGCGCAAACTCCTCCGCGAGACAGCGTACCAGGGGCATTTACGTCAGTCCTGTTTAATTCATAGGCTCGAAGTGTATTTTTAGAAGTTTTTTTTTTTTTTGGATACTTTTTCGATTTTTGCGGACCTAAAGCGGGAGAAAGAGATGCTCGATCTCTTGCTTTGTTTCCCGCTTTGGAAGATGACCCTATTCCGTCTCTTTCTCCTCGGTAGAGCGAGCAAAAGCTTCGGCTTTGAGCATTTGTCGTCTTCGTTCTCGTCCGATTTCCAGCTCGGCTACTGCCGATTAACTTGTCCTTTTGCTCATGCTCGCCGCCCGTGAGCGACTGATCTTGCTCTTGCCGGTTCTCAGGAACCCTAGGTTTTGGGAGGCGAAGAAGCAACTAAAAGGGAGAAGTCTTCGAGCTTCCTGAACTTGCCTCGCTCTGGTATATTATGACAGTTCTGTTTTCTCTGCTGTAACTTGGGATTTTTATCTTTTGTAATGCAATAAACAGCTCCTCCTTCTTGATGTTTCCCAGAGAGGAGGAGGAGGGGAGATTGTCGCTGGAGTTTTGGGTGTTGAATTGCTAATGGCCAGGAATTTCTCCTGTTACCTGCTGATTGTTTCGTTGGTGCTGACTTCTGTTCCGCATTCGGTCCAGCTCCAATCATCGCAGGCATGGTCTCTTCTTCAACTTCAACGTCTGTTGAGCAACCCAGTAGTTTCGATTAGCTGGAGTTCCGACACTGATTTCTGCAATGCTGAGCCAAATTCGTCGGTGACCGTTGTCTGCTATGAAGAGAGTGTTACCCAGTTGCACATTAATGGTAATCTTAGCTCTCCAGCGCTTCCGAAGAGTTTTTCTATTGATTCCTTCTTCACCACTCTCACAAGGCTCCCAGACCTGAAAGTCCTATCATTAACTTCCCTCGGCTTATGGGGTTCAATTCCTGCCAAGATTTCTCGCTTGTCTTCTCTAGAGATAGTAAATATGACCTCAAATTTCTTGAGTGGCAATCTTCCAGAAGAGATCTCTCGGTTGAAGAATCTTCAGACCTTGATTTTGGATCATAACGTGATTGGTGGAAGAGTGCCGGATTGGATCAGCTCGTTTCCTCTCATGGCTGTACTGAGTTTAAAGAACAATACTTTTGATGGGCCTTTGCCAAACTCACTAGGCAGTATGGAGTCACTGAGAGTTCTCGTGCTCTCGTACAATAAGTTCTACGGGCAGTTGCCTGATCTTAGCGGTTTGTCTGATCTTCAAGTTCTTGATTTGGATAACAACAAATTCGGTCCTGAGTTTCCAAGGTTGGGTAAGAAGATTGTAACGCTTTTGATGAGGAACAACAGCTTCACTGGGGGTCTTCCTCCTGATCTAAGCTCTCAGTATTTGCTTCAGCAGCTAGATGTCTCTTCAAACAGATTCGTGGGTCCTTTTATGCCAGCATTATTTTCCCTTCTTTCAATTCGCTACCTCAATATATCTGGAAATAGATTTACTGGTATGCTTTTCACGAACATATCATGTAATGTTGACCTCAAGGATGTAGATTTGTCGTCCAACCTATTAACCGGGGCCCTGCCCACGTGCTTAAGCTCAAAATCATTGGATAAGAAGGTTTCATACTCTGGTAATTGCTTGGCAAACAAAGATCAATTTCAGCACCCCAATTCCTTCTGTCAGAATCAAGCTTTTGCTGTCGGATTGTTGCCTCACAAGCAAAAGAAGGCATCGGCTCATAAGGCAATTGTTGTAGTTTCTGTAGTATTAGCTGTTGTAGGAGCCCTTGTTGTGGCTTTACTTCTGTTCTCAGCCATCAGAAGAGCAAAAACTAGAAGAGCTGTTAAAAGACCTCCGAGAAGACTTATTGAGCATGCTTCAAATGGTTACCCTTCAAAATTGCTAGCTGATGCCAGTAATCTCTCTCTCTTTCTCGCTTCAAAATGATATGCCTTCTTACTAGTGTACTTTTCTTATTGAATGTTTTAGCTTGCTCAATACTTTTTGTTGACTTGATGCCTTGTTATCCTATTCATATTTTACTTATTTGCTTTTCTACTTTGATCTCATACAATGAAGCTTCATTATAATTATTACCCTGTTTTATGCTGTAACTGCTCAACTTACTTTATTTTGTTTTCAGCCATTTTTAAGGCTCAAGTTAGGAGTTTTGCCTAAACCTCATTTTAAATGATCTAAAATGATCCTTTCTTTCGTAAAGTCTCAAAAGTCACAATGGCTTAGGCAAGCCTCAAATTTGAAGCTTAACTTTGAGTGTTAACTGAGGTTGGAATTTTAAGTAGAGCTAACTCCAACTTTTATCAAGATAACTTGTTTCGCTTAGTCCGTCCCTCTATATATCTCAAATATTATGTGTGTGTGTGTTTTTGTGGGGTTTACTAATAATATGAGGCATTTGGTTCAATGGTATTATGATGTTATGTTATATTATTTGAAGAAATTGATTGTTTGGTTTGATGACATGTTTATATAACATTATAAAAATTACAAAATTGCCTTCTGATGATATTTAAATGTCACCCTAATTATAATGGAGGGAGGTGATATTGAATTGATTTTCTATTTCATCTTTTATTGTAATGACATTGAATTAGGAAGCAACATTTTAGAGATAGGTATTAGATAGTATTTACATCTAGATAATACAAACATATAGAGAGCATTGAACCAAATGACATATTTCTCTTCCATTTCATGTTGTTCTTGTTGAGCTTCTTTTTCCCTGGTCAGCATCAGCCAGTTTTACAAGTGTTTTCTTCATATTTCTATCTATTCTGACTATTCTTCTTTTTTCACACTCAAGGGTATATTTCTCAAACAATGAAGTTGGGTGCACTTGGTATCCCTCCGTATAGATCCTTCTCTTTGGATGAACTTGAAGCAGCAACAAACAATTTTGAAACTTCTGCTTTCATGGGAGAAGGTTCCCTTGGTCAGGTATCTCTATGACACAATATTACTGATAGTAAATGATGCATCTTTAAACATTTCAAAACTGCATTAAGGTGGATTGAAATATTTCATCAATAACTTTCCGGTTACCTACTTTTGGGGTAATAATAGGTATATTAACATAATAAATAACAGTATTTAGCTGGAATTGCTAACGTTTTTACTCAATTGATACTGAGGTAGGTTGTAGGGACATAGCTGAAAGGCATGATAAACCGAAATTACCGTTGCTTTTCAGTTGTTTTTTTCATTTTAGGATGTCATTGCACTTATATCTGTGAAAAGGTTGATATATTTCCCAATTGCAGGACTATTTATGTTGATTTTTATTGTACCTTCAGGTTTACTTTTGAAACTTTGTACCTTCAGGTTTCATCTAACAAAAGCTAGCATAGGTTCTACTCTTGGTCCTTATTTAATGTGCCATGTTGTGAACTTTCAGATGTACAAAGGCACACTCAGAGATGGTTCACCCATTGCAATAAGATGCTTAAAGCTGAAAAGATCCCACAGTTCCCAAAACTTCAATCGTCATATTGAGCTGATTTCGAAGCTTAGACATCGACATTTGGTTAGTGCTCTTGGCCATTGCTTCGAGTACTATCTTGAAGATTCCAGTGTCAGCACACTCTTTCTCATTTTTGAGTACGTATCAAACGGAACACTTAGAAGCAACATTTTAGGTATCTAAACTTTGGCCTTTCTAGTTATTTTGTTACATATTATTCTCTCGTTCTATCCTCCAAGAAGCAATAAGTTTTCTTTCTGAATATGTTTGAGTTTCGAGGTAACTGCAGGACAAAAGCTCTCATGGACACAGCGGATAGCTGCCGCCATTGGTGTGGCAAAGGGCATCCAGTTTTTGCATGCCGGAATTATTCCTGGTTTGTTTGCTAATGATTTGAAGATAACAAATGTACTTCTAGACCATAACCTTGTCGCCAAAATCAGCAGCTATAATCTTCCTGTGCTAGCCGAGATAAAACCAGAGGTCAAAATGGCTAATCAATTTTACATATTTTTTGTGCCATGTATCTTTTCTTTTTTTGTCTAAAATGTTGTTTGAAGACCTTTTTTAACATTCAAATTTTTGGACTCATGCAGTTGATAGCTGGAGGTTCTGCTGGTTCGAAGGAACACAGACGGTATGCTATTGCTTAATCATGTGATAAGTTTAAATTGGATAAAGTGTGTAGATCTCTATTAAGAGAATTACATGCATACATGTCATATTAGTCCGATTATATGCTGACAGAAATCCATCTTTAACCTTCTGCATTTAGTAGACGCATACGTATTGCAATCTGAAATAAGTTGCATACTTGCCCAATGAAGGCTACTCTAGAACAGTAATGGCAAAATAGTTTATATTCTACTATTGGAATGTTGTAATATCTACAGGGATTTAGTAGCTTACTTTTTGCTGTTTGGTATCTTGTCAATTCCTTCCTTTTCCTACTTTGTCAAATTTTAATTATTTTTGCACGATTGTTGAAAGGACAATCTTTATAAATTGCACCACTTCTTAGTATTTGTAGTTTGATTAATCAAACAAATTAGACCTTGGATTTCTATTATTCCCTATTCATTATTGTTACTTCCTCTTCTCGGTTTTTGTCTCTCTTCTCCCTCCAGTTCTTACCCATCCTACATTACCTGAATTTGATGTTAAGGAATTACAAGTCTATGGTACTGACATCTCTTGATGTTGGTTGCCAGTTTGTAGTGTGGCAGCAAATCACATGTGATCCAGATTTGGATCCGGATAATCCCAAAATTTTTTTAAAAGTGGATGATAGTTTACCAGATTTTAAATATGCTGTTTGTTTGCCTAGGTTAGTTAACTTGGGTTAAAATTAACTTTATAGATCACATTATATACAAATTTTAATATTAAATTAATAATATTTCAGATCTTACATAAGTTTTAATAATAAATTATTTTATATCCTGCATAAATTTTAAATTTAAAAATCAATTTTATTTCACATAGTACACATCTTAAAATAAAATCAACTTTATTTTAAATATTTTACAAATCTTAAAACAAAAAACATCACATCAAAAGTTATCTTTTAACTCCAATTAAAAATAACTCGACAAAGCCATTGAATATTTATTTTTACGAGGATTTAGATTTCGAGAATTAGGAAAAGTTTGTTAACACATGCACTCACAGATTTGTCATTTTTTCTTTTGGTTTAAGTGGATGCTATGATGTATGCTTTCCTTGCAGAACATTGCCTGAAGGTAAACTTGACATTTATGACTTTGGTGTCATCTTATTGGAAATCATGTCTGGGAGGCCAGTTAGTTCACGCAGTGATGCAGAAATACTGAAGGATCAGGTATATCTGATGATTGACTCAACTAATTAAGGGAGCGTTTGGTTCGAGCTATTTTAATGCTATGTTATGACATTTAAATGTCACCTTTTAATTCTATAATTTTTTAAAAGGCTATCTAAAGATGTCATTAAATTAAATAATTATTATTTTTAGACAACATAACATAACATTAAGATAACATTGAATTAAATGCTCCCTAAGTCTTATAATATCTGAGGAGCATCAACTTATCAAATGCCCACTGTTACAGTTAGATGAAAGTGTAACTGCTGATGGCATGGCAAGAAGGAGAAATATCATTGATCCTGTAATCTGGAAGACCTGTTGCAACGAGTCCGTGAAAACGGTGATAGAGATATGCATTCGGTGCCTATCCCAGGAGCCTTCCGGAAGACCTTCCGTCGAAGATGTGCTCTGGAACTTGCAGTTTGCTGCTCAAGTTCAAGATGCATGGAGAGGAGATTCTAATAGCAGTGAAGATTCGCCACTATCTCCACAAACGCCAGCATTAAGAAGCTCCCTTGATTAGAACATAATATTATTCACTGTAACACGTATGTTCAATCTCTCCTAATCATGCACAATTTTTTATTGAATATTATGTCGAGGTCGAGATGATCATCTATTTTTTGTTTGTTTGCCTCTAAGATTGTCTTTGCAACAGCACTAAATAATTGCCATTGTGATTTTTGGATAGTTTAGTGCTTTTTTGGGCCAAACTATGCATGGGTCCTGCTAGTTTACCCTATTACATAATTTCGTTCTTTAAATCATTTCACATGAGTTTTCATTCTTTTAAGCATTTCACTCCTTTTTGTTGGGGAATTCTCTCCTATGAGGAGCATAAATTGGGATGACTCGTCGAAAAGGCTTCTTGAAAAAGTGTCCTAAAAAATTATTACGGAGAAGACTGTATGTCGCGATCGAAGAATTATTTTGAAATTAGTGTTCTTAACAAGGTTAGTAAATCGAAGGTAGAATTCTCAACCTACGATTGGATCGTCAAAGTTTGCACAGATATATCAACCTGAGCATAATGTCAGTGTGCCTTTTGCAGAGCCTCTTATGAGCTTCAGCTCATAATGAATTCAACTGCTGATTGCTGGGCTAATTATTTCCTCTTCCAGTTTCTTTCAAGCTGTTGTATGTTGCATGGGAGAACAAAACATAATGAATGGTAACTTGTTGGTTATTATTAGAAAATTATGGTGAGAACAATTCGAGTGTAAGCTGAGTCAGGCACGTCTCAAGTTCTGATTGTGTTGACTTCAAGTTGGCTCGAGTTTTAATCGAGCTAAGTCAAGCCCTTTAAAAAATTAAAACTTTTTAAAAAATAAAAAATAACCCATGTATGCTAGAATTTGAAAAATAATTTTTTTAAAATTGCATGATTATTTAATTAATTAACAAACTAACTGTTTTAAAAAAATTAATAAAGGACCTCTTTTTAACACCGTTAATTTTTTTTCGTTAAATAGAAGTCGCTCAGCTGTCGGGAGACTTTTGTTATATGAAAGTTGCCCAAATAATAGGTGGCTTCTGTGACACCCGCTGCTCGGGCGATTTCTGTATCAATGAAGCCGTTCGGGAAGTTGGCGACTTTCATGTCACATAAGTCCCCGTTCTCCGGATGACTTTTATGTTATTGTTTCAAAAAAAATTAAATATTGTTTGAAAAATATTAATTTAATAACTTATAAGTAAAAAAATAAAAGTAATTATAAAATATAAATTAACAATAATTTAAAATTATAAGAAAAAATAAATAAAATTTTATTAGTTACTAATTAAATAAATTTTGTTATGTTCATTAAAATTTTAATTAATTAATAAAAAA
>JAEMOT010000976.1:16243-44797 GCA_019297695.1 Apostasia ramifera
GTAAAATTATAACCACTTTAAGTTAATATTTTAATTAATTATAATATTATTATTATAATTACATTATTAATTTTTTATAATATGTATTATTTCAAAATAAGTGTACATAATATAACTTTAATTATAATTTTTTTTTAATTACTTGAAATTTTAATGAAAGTGGTAGAATTTGTTTAATTGACGACTAGTAAAATTTTTGTTTATTTTTTTTATAATTTTAAATTATTGTTAATTTATTTTTTATAAATACTTTTATTTTCTTAACTATGAGATATTAAAGTAATAGTTTTTAAATAATATTTAATTTAAAATAAAAAAACGTAGAAGTCTTCCTTAGAATGGGCAACTTCTGTATAACAGAAGTCCCAGACCGTCGGGCGACTTCTGTTGAACTGAAAAAGCCTAATAGCATTAGAAACATGCTTTCTTTATTTTTTTATAATTAATTAATTAATTATACTTATTAATTAATTAATTTTAGCCTCAGGTGGCTGTGGACCCAAAAGCCAGTTCAACAATTGTTCTACGTCAAAAAGAAAAGGGCAAATTACACCCAGGTTTTTGAATTTAAAGCTTAATATCGCATAGGTCTATATTTTTAAATTTATAATATCGGGTCCCTGAGTTTTAATAAATTATCAAATAGGTCCTTTTTTTATTTTTTTATTATTAAATTTTTAAAATTACCGTTTTACCCCTTACCGTTCTCTCTCTCCTCTGCTGGATCGGGAGGAGAGAGAGAATAATAGAGGGTAAAATGATAATTTACAGCTCTTACACAAGCGATAGCTGGAATAAATGATACTTGTGTCTTACTAGTTTAAGCTATATCATCCATTAGTAGAAAAAGAAGGTGCAACAATCTTTCTTCAAACATAACATGACAAAAAAAAAACATAACATTGAGTGGTTTAACCGATATGTTGACTTGTTGATTGAGGATCTTGATCTTTAAATAACGTGTACGTCGAAGATGTTGACACATTTTTTATAGTAAACAAAAAATTTTCATCTTAGTAAATTTAAAATTAGATATATAGAGTGCACATCTATTCAAAATAAAAGTATATGTATTAAGGACGATAACAAATTATCAGATTTTCAAGAAGAAAAAGTGATTAATATATTAAATTAATCATACAAAATAATAATATTATTAATAAAATTTAAACATAATAGATTAAGTGAAAAAATACATTTAATCTATAATAAAAAAATATTTACTTAAATTTAAAAGTAAAATTTATAGAATAGTAATAAAATCATTAATATTATATAGTGCTACGTTCAAATCTACGAAATAAAAATATATAAATAAAATAAATTCCACAAAAATAATGGTATTGATTAAAAAACCACATTAAAATTTTTTAATGATTGCTCAAGACAAGTACCATTTCAGTAGTAAATGCTTCTGACTTCATATTACAAAAAACAGTATCTTCTTAAGTTCCAGTTTGGTTAGAGAAAATTTTAGCCCCAATTAAAAGCTTCATTTTATTTTTTAAAAAATAAGATAATTAATTTCATCCTATACAAATTCTAATATTAAATAATTATTTTATTTCACATCCAACACATTTTTTAATATAACTAATTCACTTTATTTCATATCAAATATATTTTTAAAAGATCTTTATAAAATTTTTTCAAATCATCTTTTTTTCTTTCAACCAAACAGAGCCCAGAGTTTTTGTTTTAAGTCCAATAAGAAGATTTCTCATTTTCAGAAGAATTCATAGAGGCTGAAAAGTTTACCCACAAATAAGCTATTCCTCCTAATATGAGTAACCAAAGATTCACCTGAGACTTGGGGACTAAAGTATTTAAAGCTCTAAGAAGATTTTTTTTTTTTTGGGCTAGAAAGCTCTAAGAAGAATTGATCTGCATAAACATATTCTAATATGCATGAGACTATTTCTTTTAAACTGAGCTAATAAGACAATCTAACAGTGGCATCAGAGTTTGGCAAAAAATTCTTGAGATACATCTTAAAACTACATGTGCACTATTGAGTATATTGACCAAGGAAACAAGATAAGTAATTCTTTCTATCAAAAAAAAAAAAATGTAATTCTGGATAAAAAACCATTCATCATTCAACTAAGAAAACCTGGACTGAAATTGAGAACAATCCATAATAAAAGCTTTGGAGTATTTCAATTCACACCATAGAAGATCACAAAGAGAGAACCACAGAGAAAAACATGAAAAAATAATGAGAAACCAAATCTCATAATAGTGCTGGAAGAATATGGCAGCAAGTACAGTTATGAGCATTTTGTCCAGAATAGCTGCCAGCCCTGCACTCAATCAGCAGTCCAGCTCTGCTCTACAACACTCCGAACCCGGCGATTGTATTCACGCTTGTTCTCGCTGAACAAGCGAGCAGCCTCCGAATTTGCTGGGGAGTTAGGATTTGGGTCGCATAGAAGAGACTGGAAAGATACAGAAACCAAATTCTAGTCAAAGATTGAGATAGTCACCAGGAGTAAAAATTTTTAGTATTAACAACAGTGAAGCATAGTTTTCAGTTTCTATAAAACAAGTTAAAACTAGATTTTCATCGTAATTCAACTAAATAAGCAATACAGTTAGTCATCATCATCATCATCATCATCATCATCATCATTACTTTATTTCAACTGCTACAATAAGCTTGGTGATCACATTCTGCTACAATATTGATCCATAATCGCACCATGACGCCCAGACATCCGGTTGGAGTTCTGTCTAAAGGAAGAGGATACCACAATCACACAGAACAGATTTATTTCTCTCTCCCTCACTTCCGTTGCTCACCCACGCACAAGAGGAAGAAGAAAATGACGAGCAATATAGAGGTGAAATGGAGATAACTGAAGAAGAAAACCTAAGTGTTTTTCTCAAGACTTCTCGATTATCTTGATATTTCATCTTGATATTTCATGTTACTTCATTTCTTACATATTAATTCACTTGGTTAGGTTACATCTCTTCTCCTATTTATAGGACACCAAATACAAGAAGCAAGCTAGTTTATTACCAAGCTACCCTTTTGTCCTTATCCCCATTACACCCATTCTCTATGTAGAAGAAAGAACAAAAATTTCTACATTCATATCCTTAGTAGCACGACTTTACCATGTGGAGTAGACAAGCAATGCTAACAACCAACAGATTGTATAACGCCAATGATCATCTGAGGACTTGTTGTCTTTTTTCGTGTACTTCGTCCGAGGAATTCCATGTCGAGTTAAGCTCTCCAAGTGATTCTAAAGTGGGTTATCTTCTGGAAGATCCTTAAGGGATATTCCTAAAAGATAGTTTTTTTCTCAACTCGACAAGTTGTCATGGTCAAGGCCTTATTCTCCAAATCATAAAGGAATCCTAGAGAAGTTTCCATGGGGCCTAAAGAAGTTATTTTATGGATTTGGGAAGTTACCTCAGGGCCTTGAGAAAGTTATTCAGATGGCTTGAGAAGCTTCCTCCATACTAATCTCTCTTTGTCCTCAAAAATAGTACCTCAAGAATGATATTCCTTGATCCTCGAAGACAGTGCTCGAGTATCATCTACATTAGTCATAGAGTAAAGTTCTATAATTTTGTCTTCAAAATTCCTTCTCAGAGTTCAGTCAGCGGATATCTTCGAGGCACGTCCTCGAATGTTGTCCTTAGGCCTTCCTCTTTGGAGTTGCTCCTCAAGACTTATCCAAGCGTACAAATTTTAGTGTTATCTATAAAAAAAAGTGTACAAATTTTGAAACCTTTCTTCCTCGGGGTTTTTGATATTCCTAAACGAGATTCTTTGATAGTTAGAGGCCGAAGACATTGTTTACTCTTGACCAAAGATGGCCTCGTTCTCAGAGTTTGGCTCAAAAGTCTATAGTCACTCGATGCTTGAATCAATATTTAGGTCGAATCAAGCTCAATTCGAGTTTATAGTGCTGAGCCACGAGCCATGATTAGATTGGATTGTTGTTCATTTTTTTAAATGTAAATAAAATATTCATTTATTTATTGTACTTATTTATTACTAATACATAAGAAGTTAACAGAATAACTCAATTCGTTCCCTTTGATAAATTATCCATGTCCAGCTAATTCTAGATTATCCAAATGCTTAAATAAATTTTCTAACCAAGTCAATTTTGGATTATTGATTTTGCTTCCTCTAACAGTAGTGTCCTTTGACAGCTTTAAGGCTCATATTTTGCTCTCCATTACACTTGCCTAAATCATCTAAAGTCTATTTGATGGAGATTTTCCTGAAGGAGATTTTTCTATACCCCAAAATCTAAGTGAATTACCGATCCACCCGGTTCTTTGATATTACATGCAGACCCCCAAAATCTTCAAAAAAACAACCAAACAACCCCCTGAATTCTCAAATCTGTTAGAGTCAATGGTTTCCATTAACTCGTGAATGGCTAGGCGATTTCAGAAGTTGCTGACGGATTTCTAGAGTGCCAGGGTAATTCTGCATGTCATGGCCAGTCCAACCCATGTTCATTGGAGCCAGAAACCATCTCGTCACGCTGTAAAATGCCCCCATCAAAGCTGGAAACCACACTGCCATGCTGGAAACCGTCACTTTGCAAACCACCCCCACCTGCTGGAAATCATCAAATTCTTAATGGATTTGATTTGGGGGACTGTTTTGTTGAAGATTTGGGTGGTGTAGGCATAACATTAAAGAATTGCAGATCAAAAACTCACATAGATTTGGAGGGAGTGTAGAAAAATCTCCCTTTTTGCTACTATTTTCTTTCATCAATGGTTTTTGCTTGCAGACATTCTAACAAAATCATATCTCAGTATATCACTTAACAAATATTCTAAATCCCCTAGATAGTCATTCATCATATAAAACTTTGAGGCACTTCTCCATTTGAGCCATCCAACTCTAACATAGCAGATATCATCCTTCTATAAATTTGCTTTGTTTGTATGCAAGAACCAAAATATATAACTTATACTCGCAGAGATATGATAACACAAAGAACAAGGTTCTAGGAAAACCTATTTGTAATGGTATTTTACCTTGTGAACTCTGAATTTCTATAAAACATACTTCTATAAAAGCTCTACAGATACATGGGGTGACAAAGGTGACAAAGTAACTGCTGCTGAGCTGCCACATTGCCTCTTCTGTGATCATTATCAAAATCCATTCATATAAACATAACGGTTTCTTTTAGATTTAGATTGCACTTCTGCTAATTGACAGTTGCGTAGGAACAGAATGCTTGAGTTCTTAATAAACATCTTACTCTTTCCCCACCATGCACATGGTTTTTTGAAAAACATTACCTGAATAGAAGTCAGTATAGCAGCAACATCATATATAGGACTCCACTGGTTTTGTAAAATGTCAAGGCATATGCTTCCATCTGCATATACTGATACAAAGCCACGTTCAAACTGTCAAATTTTAGACAAAGTTGTTTATAATTATTACAACTAACAGACTCAACACACAAGTAGTAGATTATAAGATTTAGTCAAATTTGATATCACCTTGTCCAGACGAAGCTCAATCACAACAAAATGCCTTTGAATTATTTCAACTTTAGTAGTATGGATATAATTAAACAGGATAAAGTATAGAACAAAGATATATATTAAGATCCATAGAAGTATATAGATGATTTTTTGTCCACAACATACTGTTTGGATGAAACATTCGCGAGACGAAACGGACGGTTGGAGGCTTGTTTGGATAATCCTCTGTGAACTGCAGCGTAAGCTTAAACGTGCCTGATCAATATAGACAAGTACATAAGATTTTGCACATGTAATAATAGATCTCCAGTTGATGATTGTTGACGATATATGGTATATTAACATGATTATTTAAAGGAATAACACCAAAAAGATTACTCTCATTCACGTATATTATAATCTTAGAGAAACAACTGCAGATACACTGAGCTACATTTTATTACCTTGGAATCAGGATGGATGTTTAGAAAGATAAGAACAAAAGCTTTCAGTCTTCCATTCGAACACCCAAATTCTCTAGTCACTTATACAAAGAAATTGAGTAAAGAGAAGCAACTGATTCAGCCAAGGGAAGGAGAGGAAAAAATCCAAGTAATATTGACTACTAAGGTAGCAGCACTAGCATTTTTGTTCCAACCACTGAATTTTTCAGTGCTTCTTGAAGTCAAAACAAATTTGAAATTGACTAGAATTCCTAAAATCTGTCGAAGTTGACTCAATCAAAACAAGATCAATTGAACTTGAAATTGACTTGATATATGCATAAAGGTACACATTTATATAGTATAAGCCTATAAAGTATGTAACTTGTATATGTGTGTTTTCATGGTGAAAAAAATTAAGAATGGACTGACATGTAATATATTCACTTAATAATGAATATTATTTGTTATCGTATGATATGTGATGAAAAGTTAATATAGTGCTGGCAACTCAGTCTAAATCAACTTGAAATCAACTAAATTCTAATCACAAATCAAACTTAACTTGAAACCAAAGATTTCAGTTTCCAGTTGAGAACGACTTGCTCTAACTCCGCTCAATGTCATCCCTAGTGACACCAATACAATTCATCAACTTCCACAATACAAAAACACAACTGGTCTACATGCATGGAAATTACAATAATGAAACTACTGCTACTGTGGAGAGAAGAACTCATCAGACAACCATTTAGATCCCTTGTAGTTATTCTCTATACTTCTAATTACTTGCAAAAATGGAAAAGGGGTTGCATACTGGCTCTGAGTAGGAGATAAAGCTTCAAATCCATGAGATGGAAAAGATATTACCTCAAGGATTTACAATACATAAAAAAACCATATGCCCTAGTTAAACTTACTGTATTTATTCTTAAAAAAAATCTTCACATAAAAGGGGAAAAACCCATGTGGAAACAAGCAGATTTTCAACAATTTAGATCTTCAAATCAGCAATATCATCATATCCTTTCACATAAAGACAGACAACTGATTTTTCATATTATGCACATCAGATGAATAAGATAAGCTGAAAGAATTCACATACCACCGTCCCATGGGGTATCATCAGGCCTGAAAACAAAATTAAAAAGTAAATAACACCACAAATTAAATAATCTGAACCAGAGAATGAAAGAAGAAACTGATGAGGCGGAAGTTCCAAATCAGAAGGGCGCAAAATATTTACCCAAAGATCACTGCGTTCCAGAACATGATGTTGTTGTCATGCGGCGCGCCACTAATCCCCGCTGGTGGATCCTGCTGCAACCTCTTGAAGTCCCTCATCAGCCGCTTCCTCGCCGGCGTCGACATCTTCTCTCTCCCCTCCCCTCGCCGGAGGCTCGAAAAGATCGGAGCTTTCTTCTGTGCTCCCTCCACCCCTGTGGAGGAAAGAAGCAAGAAAGCACAGAGAGAGAGAGAGAGAGTAGAACTGGAGTCTCAATTTGATGCGATGAGGGCAGGGCATGAGATCAAAGGATGCAATTTGCCTTTTTTCTAAGGAATTGTGTGAGAAACTTCGCATGCGAGAGAAAAGGACAATTTTAGGTAATTAAATTAAATAACCTTTTCAGTTTAAATTTGCTCTAAATGAAAAATCAATTTTTCAATTTCACATTTATTCTCAAAGAAAATTTTCCATGAGCATTTCCAACATACTTTAATATTTTTAATTTCTAAATTAGTGAAGAGTATCAATAATATTTTCTAACTAATCATAATCATTATATTGAGCTCAATTCTTGTTGGTCGATTATCGAATTCAAAATTTTATAGTCCAATTAAAAGCTGTTCATAATACTTTTCTTGACACTAAGGCCCTGTTTGGCGCGATGACCAAAATCAGGACCAGAATGGTACTTATTTAAAAAATAATAATAATAATAAATAAATTTTTTAAATTATTCTACACAAATTTTAATATAAAAAAAAAAAATTTTACTTCACATATTTAATAATTTTTAATAAAAATATTAATTTTATTTCACATTCTACATTAAAATACTTTATTCAAATAATTTGGTCTAAGATGCGAATAAAATTAATATTTTTATTAAAAATTATTAAATATATGAAGTAAAATAATATTTTTTATATTAAAATTTGTGTAGAACGATTAAAAAATTTTATTTATTATTATTACTGTTGATTTTTTTTAAATTAGTACTATTTTGATCTTAATTTTAGTTCTCACGTCAAACAGGGCCTAAGTGGAAGGTTTTTATATAAGAGTGAAACCACATGTAAACATTATCTCACTGATTAAATCAATGCTTCGTTTCTTAGAGTTGAAAATAGTGTTAAAAGCGAAAATCTCATCTTTTGTTCTATATTTTCTAATACTAATCTTACTAAAACAAAGAGAAATTAGAGTTATGAAATCCATTGAAGAAGACTGTGCATGAAAATAAGTGTTCTTATGAGTAAATACAGAAAAGTTTTTCGTGAATTTTCAGAGAAAAATTCAGTAATGATGATAACTAGAGTTAAAGAAATCACTTTCATCAACGACAGAGCGAAGGCGAGTGTAGTGAAAGAACTAAAGACTCTTCAAAGAAAATTTCTAAGAGCCTAACCAAATTCTTTTTAGAACACGTCATTGAGGTGGACATGACTATTGATCTAGAATTTAACGACTAATCACAATTATAATAGATACTTTATAACTAGAAATAAGTTCTAAAAAAATCATAATCCAATGGCCATAGCCGACAATAGTCCCAATCTACCTAAAATTAGTGGCTATATCGGTGAAAATAAATAAATTACTAGTGATAATAGAAGTTATTAATATTAGAACCTGTTAAAAAGGTGTCATAGTATATACTTAATAAAGATATGGTGCCTATGATTACTATTTTAGATATTTCTTAAATCAAAATATATATGATTAAATAATAATAAAAATAATAAATAATTTTTTATCTTATCATACACAAACTTTCATATAAAAATTTCTACTTTATTTTATATTCTTCATTATTTTCAATATTAATTTATCCAATTATCATATATAGTATAATTTAATGAATATTGATAAAAGGTTGCAAGTAAAAAATGTAAAGTTGGAAAAAAAAAATAAAAACAAATAAGAGGAAGTAGCCAATTTGAAATAAAGTCATAAATTGGCTGACCAAAAATTAATATGAAGTAAAATACATGCACAAGTAGGTTAATGATAATAGATCACACATTTTAATGATTAATTAATTTTAAATTTCTATTTTTTTTAAATATGATAACATCAAATAAAATAGATAGTAGTTGATAAATGATAATATTAATTTAAGACTAAATTACACTCACCGAATTTTAATATAATTATCAAATAATTTTTTTAAATTTTTTATAATTAAAATTTTTTATAATTATTATTATACCTTTTCTTTTCTCTTTCTTTTTCTGCGCTCTCTTATGAGGCAATGCAGCTTACGCGAGTACCTTGTGGTGGTGAAGCCGTCTCGATCATACTGCCGCGTGACAGATGCAATTTTCATGCGCAAAGGGTACTGACTGCTTGAGAAAGCGCTGGAGGAGAGAGAAGGAAGAGGTATAATAATAATTGTAAAAAATTTTAATAATAAAAATATTAAAAAAAATCTATTTAATAATTATATTAAAACTCAGTAATTTTAATATTATAATTTTGAAAATATAAATTATATATTATTAAGCTCTAAACTTAAAGACCTGAGTGTAATTTACCCATTTTAATTATTTTAACAAAAAGAATTCTTCCCTTGTACGCGTTATAAGGTGCGTTCTTCAACAGCTTCCTCCATTCTTAAATTCATCGGCCCCCCTCGGCAACGTCTCCGTCGTCGGATCTTGGTGGCCCACCGCCGTCCCACGCCTATTCTTCCTGGAGTCTCTTTCCCATCTCCTACCTCCTCCTCCTCCTCCTCCTCCGGATCCGGGTCAGGAGAGCGCAGTGGAATCTTCCTTTTCAGGTTTCGCGATCGCCACGTAGTTTTTCGTGGATTCTTCTCGAAGCGATTGTTCTGACCTCCGCTCCGTCTTCTAGGCTCGCCTTCTCTCGAACTTACGTGTAGTATTTGCAATTTCGGTGGATATAACTGATTTGGGGTTCCGCGGACTTCCGTCAATTAGGGTTTTTTTTCTCATTTTTGTATTTACATTTATAAGATATGACGCCGGTACCGTTTTCGGTGAAGGCCCTGGCGAGGTTGTCGGCAGGGAGGAATGGGGAATTGGTGCCGCGAGTTTTGTCGATCTGGTCTGAGAGGCGGTGCAGGGAAGTAGGTGGGGGGCCGGATCGATTTGTTCAGGGTCGGTGGTTTAATGATGATGCTCGAATCTGTAATCCTGGCGTCGGTATGTTGGTGGATGGAGGGAAGGAGAGGACTCCCTCTGTTTGGAGCACGTCATGCGGTGTTCAATCGAGACGGTTCCTGGGTGTGGGAAATTGCGAAGATGATGTTCTCTCCAAGTCGCATGAGCAGCGGCTCGTAATGGGGTACGTTCGGCTCTTAATTAACAGTTAGCTTAGCTTTAATTTTTCTTCTTCGTTTTTGATATGTTTCTCGGTCTCTCTAATGATGTTAAGCATACGGATGACCTTTGGTTGCTCAATTAGTTTGTGATTGCTTGAATGCTTATTTGTACAAATGAAAAATCGACCTTGTTTGGCTGTGTATCTATTGCTTGATACGTGTTCTTTATTCGCAACCCGGGCTTGTTCCGAGCACAGCTGCTGCTTTCCATTTCATATTTATTAGAGAATTTCTCAATTTGCGTTCATGTATTTTGGGGGATATAGGTTACATAAGCTGTTTAAACTTTTGGTGCTTTGCAATAATAGGATTTAACTGATCTTTTCTTTCAAATGGTATTTATATCACTGGAATGGTGTGCAAGATTACCATTTATTAGCAATTTATATACTACCTTGTGGAGCTTTCTCAGCTTATTGATATGTGGATGACACTCATAGTCTTAGTGCCGTATAAATTGAATTGAAATCAACATTTTCGTATCTGTATCTCTCCAAAAAGTCGTCTACCTTCTAGAAGAAATCTGTTATACTTAGTCTGTTGAGTTGTTTGATAAATCGATGCTGCATTGCCCCATATAAATCCATTTTGTTTAGCAAAATATGTACTGTTCTTCTGGTTGTGCTTATTTGCTACAAATTTTGTTCTTTTTTGAGTGAGATTTGTGAATCTTTATGGAACATGAAGTGTTTGGTTCATGGATTTAGACAGCTTCAAGCGGTTAAAGAATCTAAGGTCACTCTAAGATTGGGATCCGTTAACTGTTCCATTACTGAATGGGTCTGTAAGGTTTAGTATATACTATATCTGGAAAGCTAATTATCAGCACAATGGGCAGGTACTCTCCAGAACAACTTTTTAATGTTGTCGCTGCTGTTGATTTATACAAAGAATTTCTTCCTTGGTGCCAGAGATCGAGTATTGTTAAGCGCAATAAGGATGGATCTTTTGATGCTGAATTGGAGATTGGTTTCAAGTTTTTTGTTGAAAGCTATGTATCTCATGTTGAACTTCAAAAACCAAGATACGTAAAGGTTGCTATACACTCTGGTGTTTTCAATTAACATTTGTAACATTTTGTTGCCCACAAATGTATGCATTTTCTTTAAATTGAATTTCTGTTGGTTATCATATATAAGTCCTGGTAAAATCTGGCATTTGTCTTTTATCAAAAAAAAAAAAAATCTGGCATTTGTCTTTTATCAAAAAACAAAAATCTGGCATTTGTGAGCTGCTGGATGATGATATGGACATTAGATCTTTAAATCATAGTTGGTCTTCTCAGTTGCAAATTGCTATGGTTTCAAAAATAATTAGCAGCATTTTGATTTGGCTTAGCATACAATCACTTGACATGTGCCCTGCGTGTTTGAATTAGAGTGGATTCATGCCATGTTGGATTATTTATTGTGATAACTCGGGACCGAAGAGGGCGGGGAGAGATTGCCGAGTTGATGCCTATATGAGTGAATCGAAGTCACCCGAATAAGGAGCAGCTCTTAGTAGGTTTCTAGGTGGAGAGGCATATGAATGAATCGTCTTGCATCTGAAAGGGAGGAGTTTCTGAGCTGTATAAGTAAATAATATGATCTCAAATGATAGAGATATGTTTTTTGGGGAAAACTGTGAAGTTAATGATAGAAAACTCCGTATTTAAGTATGCTTGAGCTGGATTAGTATTGGGATGGATGATCTCGTAGGAAATATTCAAGTCACATAGTTCTTAGAAGCCAAAGTGGATGATGCCTCTACAATTGGCTCATGAGATGTTACAATATGGTAACTTTGCCTTGAATTTTGATAAGAAGGTATTTCTTTGTTTTTTTTTTAATCAATGTTCATTTTTGATAGCTCTGGTGCCTTTTATGCTATATGCAATATCACAATGCAAGGAACTGGAGTTAAAGTGAAATGGATTGGATGGAGCAGAATGGATTGGCTAAGGTTATTATGGTTCTAATTTGAAATGGTTACAAGCAAAAAAATAATGGAATGAAACTACATGGGACATTACCAAAATTCTAGCTCCCATGTCTTGTTTGATTGGAAGGTTATTTTTAAATTAGAGAAAAAAAAATTTATTATATGTATTTGACGTGAAAAAAAATTATTTTAATATTGAGATTTATGTAGGATGTGAAATTAAGTTGGGTTTTTAATATTGAAGTTTGTATCAGATGTGAAATAAAAATTAGAAAAAAAAAATTGTCCTCATTTTGCGCTTGAAACCAAAATTGCATTTAGATGATATAAGTGCTGCCACTATTATTTGGTAAAATGATGAAAATTTTGATAATGATGGTGCTATGTTTTGTAGCTAATGATGGTGCCTCCATAAATTTTGTTTTTAATGAAAAATTCAGTTAATAGAACTGTTTATTTTTCTGAAATGATTTCCTTGATGATGTTTTTAAAGCTTTTCCTTTTTTTTTATGACAAGTGTCTTCTTAGTAGCTGAAATGATGATGTATTTCTTTGTTCATTGTTAGATCAACCTAAAAATGGCTAGTAAAGGATATTATTACCTTTTGAAGTCTTGTTGTAGTGCAGACGCTATTTGCCATCTATTCTAAACTTTCATGCTATGTTGACAAACTGTCATTTTCTATTGTTTTGTATTGATTTTAGCCAGTTTTTTCCAATCAGATATGTAGAGGAAGCAATCATGATTATACTGTATGATTATTAATTTGTGTCTTTTCTTGCAGACAACAGCTCTGGATACGGGACTATTTGACTATTTGATTAACATCTGGGAATTCAATCCTGGCCCTACCCCAGGGACCTGTGACTTACACTTCTTGGTGGATTTTAAGTTCAACTCACCACTTTATCGCCATGTACTTTTTCCTGACCTGATGCTCTTTTGATTTGCTACAGCTGTTGCAGTCAAATTATATTATGTCTTTGAAACCGTTTTTTGTTCTTCAAATGATGAGCCTTTTTGCAAATGTTTTGAGTATAGCAATATCAAACCTTGTTTATTGATTTATTGTATTTACTAAAGTTCTTTAAATTATTCATATTGTTTGAGTTGGAAGATTGCTGTCCACTACAGTACATTAGCCTTCTTTGACATATTAAGCTCAATTAAAACGTTGCCTAGTGTTTTTTTTCTTTGCTTGGGCTTCATTAAACCTGTGGCAAAGTAGTGTGCTATATTTTTGATTGAGCTTTTCCAAGAGGAAGGACAACGCCAAAAATTACTTTAAATGTACTAGAAATATGATCTTGACTCGCCAGCAATTTCGCAGAGAGCTATTTAAGCAGACCTTGCTTTTTAAGTAGAGCTATGTGGAGATGAGAAATCTATGTTGCTAATCCCATATAATTTGAAATAAAGACCTTGTTATTGTTGTTTTTTCATGCAACTTAGGGCTAAGAGCGGCTATTGCTCCAGCTAATATTTGCAATGTTGTATGAAATTGCATGAACATCAGACGTGAGTTCACATTTTTTTTGACATTGCATCTGTGGTTACCCTATGAACTTGTTGAGGAAAAACTTTTTAGGACAACCGACCTTGTAGTTTACTAAGAAATTTGTATATCAAGTGGTAGGCATATTCTATCAAAATCATTCTATTTTTTGTCAGCTATTTTAAATAGGTTATTGAATCATATAATTGCTTTTGGCCTGCTCGTTTGGCCTTTTTTTATAATTTTCCTGGTTGATTATTTTTTATTTTGTCTTGAATTCTTGAACAATTTGTTGGAGAAGCCATTTTCAACTTGGTTGAGTTTCTAGGTTGATGAAGAATCTATAGACTTCTTTTTTACATTATCCATTGAAGCAAAGAGATGTGAAATCTGGTTTCAGACAAAATACTCAATTTAAGTCTCTCCTGGAAAATAACATATTTTTAAGTCAAAAAATTTTATGGAAAAGGGAAACTTTTCGAGTTGTATCTCCCTTTAGATGGAAGCATGTCTACAAGAAGTCTCTTGAAGATTTTGTCAATGTTTTTCTTCTTGGTGTTCTTTGACTTAGTTTCTTTGTCTTTATCTTAACTTCATAAAACAACAAATTAGAACATAGAAGATGCATAGCAATTGCTTGGAAAAAGCTGTTAGAATTAGGAATATTTTAGGAAATTCAGGGATTCTTTATGTCAAGTCACCTTCGTCCCTTTGTCTAAATTGTGATAATTTTAGGGCTATGATGGATGTACATGTGAGGGTTTTTTGTGGGTGAGTTTTTGTGTGTAACATTAATAAATGTAGGAGAAATCTTCGTCTTGTTCTCATTGTAACTTTCTATAAACTTTTATTTCTCCTTTTGATTAATGAATGCTTCACCTTTCTGCTCATTTTTGTGAAAGGTTTTCTGCATAAATCACTAGTATTCATTATCTTCTTCAATGTTTTTATGATGTGATCTTGTTGTTGTAGTTTGTTTTGGCTCTTTGGTTACTCGACATGTCTTTTAGCTTAGTTTTCGCTGCTATGTAACTCTTAACTCACATCATGAAGACTTTGAAGTACAATATTGAGAGGTTCGATAGGAGCACAAGTTTGCTTTTTAGCTAGCGAAGATGAAGGTGATTCTACTCCAATTGAATTTAGATGATGCTCAGCTCAATATACATAAGTAGCTTTTAACCATACTAGCTGGAGAATGTGAGAGAAAGAACTATAAAACGCTATCTGAGAATCCAGCTATAGTTATCTGATGAAACTTTTTTCAAGACTGCTCAAAGGAGATGATGGAAGTGGTGTTGAGGTTTAGATTGGAGTTAACACTCATGGTTAAGAGCTTGACCAATACGCCCTTTCTCAAGTAGAGGCTATATTCTCCTCGGTTGTAATAGTTGTGTGATGATGGTAGCAATTCAGTTCATTTAGATGAGTTTAAGAGTGTAGTAATGGATTTAAAGATGTTGGAAGAAAAGTAAAGGATGAGAATTTGGCTCTTCCTCTACTTTGTTTGCTTTCTCCCTACAAGAATTTCAAGACTTAGGCCTCGTTTGGTTCGAGCTTTTTTTTTAGACATGAAAAAAAAAATTATTTTTTAAATTTAATGGAAGAGAAATTTATTTTACTATTAGAAAATATGTAAAATGTGAAATACTTTTAATTCTGATATTCGTATTTGTATTAGATGTGAAATAAAGTTGATTTTTATAGTTGAAATTTGTGTTGGGCAAAAAACTCCCCTCGAACCAAACGAGGCCTATTGTTATATAGATGAGGGTTCATCACTGTGGAAGATGTTCCCCAAGCATTATTGTGTTAGACTAAAGAACCTGGTGAAAGGCTTAGCAGTCAAGGGAAGAAAGATAAGTGGCTCTTTAAATTGGGAACTAGAGAGGAAGCTCACATTAATCCAATCTCACATACATTCAAGAACCATAACCTTTCCCCCTTATATCGCAAGAAGAGTTGTGTTTTGGAGAACTGCTACAAATTGAAGAATAAGAAGGAGAATGATGATATTGAAAAAGTGCAAAATTCAAGCCAAGCTAGTGTAGTTGTCAAAGAGAGTGATGCAGCTACTCCTTGTCACAGGAGAGGGTGAAATACCTACTTCTGGTTGGATTCTTGACTCAAACTATTCTTTTTTACATGACACTAAATAGAGACTGATTTACAACTTCATTCTATTTAGGAGTAGTCTTGATGCGCACCAATGCTTCATGTAGAGTTTTAGGAATTGGAAGTGTTAGAATCAAGATGTTCAACTTAATGGAGGTTATACTTGTTTATCAACTTATGAGAAACCTTATTTCCTTGGGTACTTTGGACCTGAAGGGTTATCGATACACTAGTGGAATGGTATTTTGTTTAGGTATCGTAGGGTGCGATGACTTTGATGAAGGACAATGGGAGGATAGGTTCACTTTGTGCAGTTTTGACTTGGTCACATGAGTGAAAGAGAGTTGCTTAATTGAGCAAACAGTGAACTCCTTTATGGCTGGCACACTTGAAAGTTAGACTTTGATAAGTGTGTGCTGGGTAAGCAGAAGAGAGTTTCTTTCAACAAGGGAGTGTAGAAGACTTCAAATTACATCCATAGTTTAACGTTCATTGATGATTGTTCGAGGAATACTTTAACGTAGTTTCTAAAGCATAATGGAAATATATTCAAAACCTTCAAATAGTGAAAATTACTGGTTGAAAAGCAAGTTTCCAGATCAATTAAGAGGCTTCACATTGACAATTACTTAAAAGTTTTGTTTTAGAGAATTCAATTACTGCAAGGATAAAAGAATTAAACATAAAGTGTTTGTTGAAATGCCACAACAAAATGGCATAATAATGCAATATAAAAGGACAATTCTCAAGGGAGCAATATGCATGCTTTTTATTGTGTGGATGTTGAAGTCTTTTTGGGCGGCTATATCCACAAGTTGTTTAATCACTCCCACCCAAGCACTGAACTCAAAAGCTCAAGAGGAGGTTTTGTCTAGTGATCCTCTTAATTCTCTGAGTCTAAGGATTTTTAATTGTCTGGTATATGCTCATACAAAAGAAAGAAAGCTGGATCTAAGCTCGAAGAAGTGTATGTTCATTGCATATTGGAAGACAGATGGAGTCAAAGGTTTTAAAGTGTGGAGCAAGAAAGTATGGATACTTTTGTATATCCCAATGTATTGTGCGTGTCATATCCCCGTGTTTCCTTGTTATCTCTATATTTTTTAAGTACTTTTATAATATTGAGTAAAAATTATAGTAAAATTATATAATCACACGAAAATCTGTTAATTTATTTGGGGTATCTTATCATGCTTGTGTTCTGTGCTTGAAAAGTTACCGTCGTGTTATATCTCTGTATGCATCTCCATACTTCCTAACTGTGGAGCCCTAAAGAGTCCAAAACCATTTTCAGTTGAGATGTAATTTTCGACGACTAAAGTTTGTTGTTGAAAACTTCCAACCTTTCCACCCCTTGCATAAAAAAAACCTTCTGTTCCCATGAGCTTTAAATGAGGTGGAGTTGATAAAGATTTTCAACAGTACTTCTCCAGAAATCAAAAAAAAGCCACTCAAGAAGGAGCAAATCAACAAATGAAGAGCAGGTGCCTCTAGCAACATAACCTTATTCAGACACCATGGATAAAGAAATAAGAACTATTTGGCAACCACAACAGTATGAACTTGTTGCTTTTGCATTTTCCTTTGGCATAGAGACATGCCCATGACTAGCCTGAAAGTTTGAGAAAGCAATTTTGTTCCCATATTCTTTGAGGTGGTTGATTGCCATTGAGAGATAAAGCTGCTTAGAAGATATGAGATGTAGGTTTTCGCAGAGCTTCCCAAAGGCAAGAAGGTGATTCAATGCAAGTAGATATTAAAGAAGGAATGCAAGAGGTTGAAAAGTCTAGTGCTAAGGATAGAATGGTGGTCTAGTGCTAAGGATAGAATGGAGGCAAAAGACTATGGCTGAATTCTAGGGATTAACATTATTGGCGTGCTTTTGTCGGTTGTCAAATGCACATCAATCTATATCTTGCTTGGGTTGGTGGCCCAATTCGATATAGGGCTAAAGCACCTTGATGTCAAAACAACTTTTTTGCATAGCCAGTTACAGAATGAGATGTTCGCACAACATCCCGAAACTTTGTGATGAATGTACCGAGTCTACCAATTGAAGAAGTGAATGTTATGGTTTGAAACAATTTCCTGGTCTGTTGTACAAGGTTTAACTCTTATATACTCAACCATGAATTGATTATCGAGATCATGTTTTGGCAGTTGTGTTTATTTCAGGAAGTTTCTAGATAGTTCCTATGTTTGCTTCACTATATTGACAAACTCTAATATCCACAATGCATGTCGATGAAGTTGAAGGACTTATTTGTCTGTTGGGTGCTAAATGGAGTAAAAAGTTTAGGTGGGGCAAAGATGGTTTAAGCCATGTAAATTCGTCCAAGCTAAAAAGATTAAAAGTTGTGGCTCTCTCAAAGGGTTGCATTTTGAAGGGGCTAGGTTGATTGAGAATGAATGAATCAAAGAAGTTCTCTACTTCCTTGCTAGTATGTTTTCCACTCAACCGAATTGATATTGAAGATGGAGGAGGATAAGGACCTTATGTTCCTTATGTAAGTGTAGTTGGGAGCTTGACGTATGCTATAATATGCACTCAACCAGGTCTTACATTCAGCTAATGTAGTTAGCGAGTAATGGCAATTTCGGGATTAAAGTATTGGGAATTTATCAAATGAATTCTGAGTTATGTTTAAGGAACCACTAGAGCATGCTTGTAGTTTGAAGCAAAAGACTTATAAATGGTTGGATACATTGATTTTGAATATGTTGGAGACCTTGATAAGACACCGTCTTTCTGGTTTTGTTTTTTCTATCGAAGTAAGCACAATCGGTTAGCGGTCTTTGCTACAGTGTATAGTAGCATTGTCTACTATTAAAGCCACATTTATGCTGACTTCAGAGGCTGTAAAAAAGCAATCTAATTGATTTGTTGTTATTTGTCGTTGTTGTCGGCCTGCGATCTCAGGACATGAATAACTAATGACAAAGATTCGTAAGGTTTTCTCAAAATTAATAGATAAAGGATGCTGATGATTATGATAATTCTACAGCACATGTTATACTTTTTTGGTCATTAATTCTTTTACAAATTGTAGTGTACTGTTGCAAATCTCCAAGTAATATCTTTATTCTTAAAGAAGATTTAGGTAACTTTAGTACTAATAAAAGATGATAAAAGATTATATAGCACATATTGATCACTGTTATCGATGATGATCTTTAGAGCATATGTGATATGTTCAATTTTTCGGCATCTAATCTTTTATATAGTACATTTCTATTGCTAATCCAAATAAAATGACTTGACTGCAGGTGGCTTCCATGTTCTTCAAGGAAGTTGTTTCTCGCCTCGTAAGTTCATTCAACGACCGTTGTCATAGAATCTATGGCCCTGGTGTCAGTGTTCTTGAGAATCGTTATGGAGTTGCAAGTAGCTCTGCTCAATCTAATAGGTGAAGTATTTTTATTATTATTTTATTTCATGAAAGTTATTCATAATTCATAAGAAGTCATAAGCATTTTGCATATTGCGTTGAGTTCATTTATTTTTCAATTTTTGTCGCCTGGGGAAATCCTTTTACTGAACCCTTTTGTGACTGATCATATTATTATTATTATTATTTTTTGAAGTCAACCGATCATATTATTTAATTAAGAATGTGAAGTGTCATTCTTTTCCTTCTACATGAAATTCTTTTATTAGTCATAATTTTCAGTATTTATCTTTGAATTAAGAGTTTGCTCGCATACAGGGATAAGTTTGTAATATATGTATTAATCTTCCTACTAATTGAGATGAAATGTTGCATCCACGTTGGATGGTTTGGTCGCGCCAGTGTAGCCGAACTGAACGGTCTTCAAGGAAGTTGTTTTGTCGCCGTGATGCGTGGGGCCCATCGTGTACACGCAGCTAGCGGCTTTAGGGGACGGACACCTAACCACGTTATGCCGTCCGAATTCAATAATTTTTTCTAGCTGCAAGCTAAGTTAGGACCTGTTGACCTGATCGTGAAAGGGTGACTATGTGGTGATAATGTAAAAACGTAAAAGAGAGAGATAGTAAAGAACACAGGAAGAGTAAATGGCGACAATTTTTGTGCGGAAAGTTTCTGAACTAAGCAAAATCGTGGTGCCCTTGGGGCGGCTTGAAGGTTCCAATATTTGAGAGATTACACGAGATTGACTTTGAGGCCTATTTTGGGAGAACATGGAGAGTGGTTAATGAATGAAGTTCATATTTTTCTCCAGGTGGGTGTGAAGTTTTTCCTTTTATGGAACTTGGGGATTCCTGAGCAATGATTGGTAAGGGAAGGACTTTTTTTTGGTAAGATGATCTCGTGTTTGAGCCACTAGATGTGCTTATGGTTGTGGCTCGGTCTCTTTGTGAGCTGGTCTTTGTGAGCTGGTCGGCTATCAGTTGGCTTTTGCACTATTTTGTGATCGATGTGAGAGATGTCCAAGTGAGATTGGGTTGTTGACTGTTAACCATTTAGTCTTGCTTTGACTTTAAGTGATGGCGTCTCTTTTCTGTCACGTGTATGCTCAGATGTAATGACCGCTCTTCTTATTAAACATCGTCCCTACAAACTGATGGGTCACGAATATTTATGCGTGACTCAGCAGTTTGTGGAATTTCTGTTTTAGGCGATTATCACTCAAAATTCATGGGTTTCATTTCGCTGTATTCTTTTTTCTTTACGAAGGCGAAAGAAGCTTGATGTGGTTTTTGAGCAGTGGATGGCAGAGGCCCACAAGAGGAGAGAAGAAAAAGTTGCAGCTTTCAAGTCCAATGAAATGCCATTGAATTGAAGTAGGTGTTGTAGGTAAAAGTGCTTCCTGAAAGTCCTAAGGCTCCGTTTGGTTCGTTATTATCTTAGTGTTATGTAATTTAGATGCTATGATATCTAGATATTGTCTTTTGACTAATAATTCTATAATCTTATATAATATTATAATATTATTTATAAATGTTATTAAATCAAATAATTGTTTTCTCTAGATAACATACATAACATCAAGATAATAATGAACTAAACGTCTCATAAAATACATGTCAATCCATCCTTGGACACAAGGGCCTAGAGCAGCTAATCCTGAACTTGACTTGAACCAATTAGAGAAAGTCGGCGAGCATATTGATCGCATGGTGCAGGAATTGTCTTGCTGCCGAGGAGGCTCTGATTGTTGTAGTAGAGCAGTAGACATTGAGCGAGAATGCTCATTTGTTTCTCTTGGAGAGGCGGGGTTGCGTTGGCTTTGTAGAAGAATGAGATAGTTTTGCTAGATGTTCCCGGTCCCTTAAGTCATCTTGATGTTGGAAGGGGACCTGTTGAGAGCCAGGCAGCGCCGCGGTGGAGCTGCCTCCAAATACGTGGTGCGGAGACTTTCGTTTGCGTTGTTGGGACGGAGCAAAATCATAATTTTTCTGATCATTGGTCCCGAGTTTGCCTTTCTTTTTCTAGGAAAATAAATTACTTCAACATCAAATAATGTTACCTTATAGGAGAGGACCGAGCCATTTTGTGAACAAGCAATAATACCTTCTTGGGATTTCTTCCACTAGTGCTCCCTCTAGTGCAAACGGTGCTTCCATATCGATGGCCTTAACAGCATTAATTGCGTTAGAATCTAAGATTCAGTTTCCAAGGTTGTTGGCCAAAAGAAGTTGCATTCCAACCTTAATAACTAGGCACTCCTATAAGTGAGGTCGATAATGCCCACACGATGCTGGCGGAGCAATGCCCAAAGAATTCCTTACAACAACTCCGACACCTTTCATATCCCCGCCCTCCTTAGCCGAAGCATCAATATTGGCTTTCATAAATCGAAGGAGGAGGATGTCACCTGCTAGGGATTCGAATCTCAAGCTATAACGATGAATTTATTTGTCGGAGATGTAATCACCGAGGGATGGATGCATCAGCTCTATTCAAAATAGTAAAGAGTTAGGAGGAAATTCCTTTGAAGAGGCGTCGTTTTTTAGTTAGCCAAATACTTCAAGTAATCACAAGGAGAATTAGACGAAGTATATATGAATCTATATATTCAAATATTATATAATTTTACACAATTATGTATATATATGTATATATATAGAATTTATAAATACTACATTTGAAATTGTATACAGGAATTTTTTTATGAAAAATTATTTCTGTACTTTAATACAAAATGAATTTTCTTTGCACTGGAATTTAATTTGTATTTAAGTGCAGAAATTGCGTGTTATGGGAAATTTTGTGGAATTTAATTAAAATTTTAATTTCTTGGCACAAAATTAGTTTTTTTTTTGTTTAATTTTAACACAAAAGTTAGGAAAAGCTTTATAGTTTTTTATGTATAATGTAAAATAATGTGTGATTTATTAAAAATTTGTGGAATCTAAAATAAAGTTAAGTGATTTATGGAATAAAATGTAAAATAAAATGATTATTTAATATTAAAATTTATATAAAATAATTTTTTAAATTTTTGCGGAAAACTAAATATTTTTGCACAAAAATTCAAATTTTTATTTACGTTGTATGCACTGTAAATTAAACATATAATCTTGATTAATTATCGTATACTTTATAATATATAGAATATACATTATCAGCTACAGAAGAATAAAATGTAAAATAATAAATTTATTGTAATATATAAATAATTATTTTAAAATAAATAAAAATACTTATAATTGTATTCATTATTATTATAACTGAATGTCATATAAAATAATTTATAATTTTCAAAAAAGATTATTTTGTTCAACTAAATTTGTTAAAATTTTCAAGCTAATCTCTGAGCTCAACTTAACCATTCATGTTGGTATTTTTAAATAGTTTTTGCTTGCCGTTCATTATTGCATAATTAAAGAAATGAGTTAATATTTTTATTAAATAAATTGAATATGAGGTCTAGACCTTAAAGTTGAAGTAACATTATAAATTAATTTTAATTTTTAAAAAATTTTAATTTTAATTACTGAGATTATAAAAGATAATATCATTTCAGTCCCATAACAGAATTCAATTTTTTTTATAGATCATTTTTATGAAAAATATAAAATTTAAATAATTTTTATAGTTTAAATTATTTACATTTTATAATTAACCATTATTTAAATCTTCTATTCCAACCTTCATTGAAAGAACTTAAAATTTAAAAAAAAAATTATGAACAATTAAAATTTTAAAATTTAATTTCCTATATTCCTTCTTCTATTTTCTCTAAAAAAGTAAAAGTAAAAAATATATATTAACATTAACATTAAAAAAATCAAATAATTAATAATCCAAACAATCCAAGACAATAATAATAAAATATTTAAAAAAAATTTATTTGGAACCAAATGCAACGCTTTTACAATAGCAAGGCCAAAATTGAAGATTTTACTAAATGCCTCCTAAATGTCTTTTAATTAATTAGGTTTAATTTCAGTTTAATTATATAAGATTTAAGCTAATTAAACTCATTTTAATGACGAGCCACTTCAAAATAGTGATGCTTAATTTCAATTTAAATGTAATTAAATGCAACTCCCCACGTTGATCACTCATGGTTAAACTAATGAGTACAAATATATTTCAAAATGAACTACAATTTTATTTACATTTGTAAATTTAAGACGATGAAATTACAATATTCTATAATATTGCATGAGTCCGAGTCCGAGTCCTCGACTCTTTGCCCTGTTTGGCAATGAGCTAAAAATCGGCCAAAATCTTAAATTTACTTTTAAAAAACTTAAAAAATTATTTTATATCTCATCTCACATAAATTCCAACATTAAACAATCACTTTATTTCACATCCAACACAATTCTCAATAAATCAATCAACTTTATTTTATATCCTACATAATTTTTAATATAACTAACTTACTTTATTTCACATCATACATATTTTTCAAAAATAGCTAAAAATTTCAACTAAATCTTCTTTTTTTTTCTTTTCTTATTACCAGACGAGAGCATGCAATATTTTAGCGGCATGGGCTTGACCAGTGTTGACCTCTTTTTTTTTTTAATTTAGAGTAAGACAGTTGAAATAGCTCGATTAAACTTTAGGTCCTGTTTATTTAGAAGTTAAAAATTAATTTGGTTTAATATTTTAACCTGGCATATCACACTACACATAAAATTTAATATTAAAAATTAATTTTATTTCACATCCTACACACATTACTAAAATAATAATTAACTTATATCGCATCCCTCACATATCTTAACATAGTAATTAATTTTATATCATATTTTTTATATATTTCAATATAATAATTAATTTTATTTCATATTATTCATAAGTTTTAATAAAAAAAACTTTATTTAAATTTAAATTTAATTTTATTAAATTAAATTTTAGAAACAAACAGGCCTTGAGTTAGAATTAAGTCAAAAGTTAAATTACACTCAGATCTTTAAATTTAAAGCTTAATAACACACAAGTTCAGATTTTTAAAATTTTAACATCGGGTCTCTCAGTTTTAATAAATTATCAAATGAGTCTTTTTTATTTTTTTATTAATTTTTTTAAAATTATCATTATACCTCTTCTCATCTCTTAAAACTTGAGAGAGAGGGGGAGGAGTATAATGATAATTTTAAAAAAAAAATTAATAATAAAAGAATAAAAAACGATCTATTTGATAATTTATTAAAATTCAAGGAGCTCGATATTATAGTGTGGGCTTGTGTGTTATTAAGCCTTAAACTCAAGACCTGAGTGTAATTTACCCTTCTAATAGCCGGCTCGGGCAGCAGTGGGGACTTCTTCTCCTTTGCTTGGCGCGGCGGAAACGAGGGAAGCACAGGAAGAGAGAAAAGGTAAGCTCCTCCTGTCTAACCGCGAGTCGCGCCGACGGCGAACAAAGCCCTCCTTCTCCGACCACGCGGCGGCGGCGGGATCCCATCCCGCCTCCTCTCCTCCGTTCGCAGCCCACAGCAAACAAACAGAGAGCAATCCCCTCTCTCATGCTCCTCTTGTCAGCAACACAACGGCTGGCAACACGTCTCCCTTTCCAGCACGGTGGCTTCCCCTCCTCCACGAAAGTCGGCCACAGCGGCGGCGGCGGCTCCCCCTCTGTCTGGTGACGCAGCTCTCCTCCCTCTTTTTCTCTCTACAGCAATGGTGGTCACAAATGGCCGCGAACAGATCGGATCGGAGGAGGAAAATCGCTGCGACTCACGCTTTTCTTGTTGCATTTTATTTGTTCTGTTTTATGTGTGTGTATGCTTGGATTTTGCTCTTCCCCCACTTCTCAGGCGAGCATCAACATGGCCTCTATCACGCTGTTAGGCTACCGGATTTTCACCAAAAATCTTCTGTAGAGCCTTCATCCATCGCTGCCCTCAGCCACCGTTAGATTCCGCCACTCTCCCGTTGCACAGAGGAAAGGGGAAGAAAACCTGTCACTTGCAGGAGAGGGTCAATCGGGTTATATATTTCAATTTAAAATAGGGATTTACATCCAGGTCCCTGAGTTTAACACTTAATATCATATAAGTTCATATTTTTTAAATTATAACATCAAGTTCCTGAGTTTTAATAAATTATCAAATGAGTCTTTTTTTAATTTTCTATTATTAATTTTTTTTAAAAATTACCATTATACCCCTCGGCCTCTCTCTCTCCTCCCGATCCCGCCCACGCGCGGCGTGTGCGACTCACTAGCGGCCGCCCGGCGGTCTCGCGGCCTCGTGCGTGCGCAGGAATCGGGAGGAGAGAGAGGCCGAGGGATATAATGGTAATTTTAAAAAATTTTAATAATAAAAAATTTTAAAAAAATTTATTTGATAATTTATTAAAACTCAAGGATCCGATGTTATAATTTTAAAAACGTGAACATGCGCGTTATTAAGTGTTAAACTCAAGAGCCTGAGTGTAATTATTCCTTAAAAAAATAATAATATTATTAATATAATATATAAAAAATTTAATTTAAATATAAAAAAATTTATATTTGAAATTATATATATTTAAGATTAAAAATATATATAGTTTAAATTTTAATTTTAAATTAAATATGATTTTAGATTTATAATCACGGTGTTTCTCAGTAAGATTTGTCTTAACTTTATTGGTTTTCTCCTGCGAGCTCTTTGAGCCTTAAATTGAAGGGAATTCAGTCTGTGTGTGCCTTTGAGGTACCTAATTGTTTTGGGATAGGCTGGGAGTTCTTTATAGCGAAGGATAGTCCTATAATTTTACACAGATAGCGATGAACGACAGTCACACCGATATATTAAAATCATCTCAATTTTGGTGATCTCCGTTGTGATCTAGATGTTGGAAGTTGGTCACATCAGCATTGGCAAGCTGCTTGATCAGCCTTGCCCGTGTTAGAAGATATGATCTGCACAATTTAGCTTGGTCTAGTTTCCCCAGAGAACTTGTTTGGCCCGACTTTGCTAGTATAGCCTTCGGTATGTTGATATATTGCCGAAATTTTTAAGAAATTTCAAACTTAATAAAAAATTAAGTGATATAATGGCATAAATCATTATGACATGTTGGTTATGAATAAACATCATGTAATGATATAAAAGGTCCCCTAACTTTATCAAATCACCATTGAATGACATAGAGAATCATCTGCTTGTAATGACAGTGCCATTGATAGAGCGACAAAAATTGTGACAAAGTTATGGGTAAATATCATACAATGACACGAAAGGTCTCTTAATTTTATCAAATTATTATTGAATTACAAGTATATCCCTCTATTTGAAAATTCAAGTATTCAAGGTGAACATTTGTAAAGCTTGAATTCAATGAGTGGATCAATGGATATTAGAAACTCTGTTGAAACTAACTCCAAACCAAAATCATGAAATCCCCGATCGAATCAAGTTACTGAAATATCATTGGGTGCCTGCATTTACAATGACACATATCAACCCCTAAGAGATCTATAATGCGTCGCGACGTGAGGCAGCCCCTACATCCCTAGTAGGTCTTTTATTTTCATAACATCACTGCAATCAACCAAATCGATTCAACCTGATCCATAGTAGCAGGCTCTTAACCCTCTGAATATGTCGATAGTAACAATGATAGTAATTCGAAAATGAGCATAATAGCTCATGTTAGAAAAATGATGAGAAAAAAAAAGAAAAATACTTACTAGAGCTTATATAAGAAGTTTATGTACTAATTAGACGGTGGACTGACTACTTGACTAATTTAACCTTCAGTTCAATTCTAAAAATATTGAGAAACAATGATTTACTCGAGATTGCAATCCATCTATAATTAAGGGGTCTTCCAAGAAGGAATGAAGCTCCGAGCTAGTGAAATCCTAATTTTTTCTTGGATAAATTGTATCAAGAATAGCATTACAAATTAGTTTTAACCTTTTAAAAATTATGATTTAGATCCATAAGATTGTACAAGCGTCATCATTTGATCCTATTTGACAAAATAATTTTAAATTTTTTATTATTATGCTTTAAGATTATTCTTCATTATTTTTTCTCTTTAAGATATAGTTTTGAAAAATTAATATTTTTTATTTTTTAAATTTTAATTTTTTGAGCAAAGAAAGCCATAAATGAGAAATTAAATTTTAAATTTTATTAAATATTTTAAAAAGGGTAAAGATAAAGGTGAATAGTAGTTTTTTAAAATACGTAAATATTCAAACTAGTTAAAAATTGATTAATTTGCACACTTTCTATTAAGAAAGTCAAATAGAAAAGGTGAAATTTTGAAAGGGTGACAAAAATAGTAGCACTTTTACAACCTCAAAATTAAGGGTTTTTTTCTATTTTAGGATTAATTTTTAATATTCTTTCAATTGCAGGGTTCAGAATGCAATTTATCCTTTTTTTATTATTTGTTGCTGTCTTACTTGGTTCTTGTTCATTTAGTGGAAGAGGTGAGATTAGAACCCTTTGTTGCTATCAACCGAATCTTTTGTCAACAAATTAACATCATTTTAACTAATAATACATAATATTTATTCAACACAATATATTGATAACTCACCATAAATAAATTTAATAAATGATTTTTGTCAGCTATGTTTTGGATCTATTTTAAATTTTTTGAAATAAATGAGAAAATTATGTTAATTTTATAATGTAAAATAAAATAATTTTATTATTATTAGGAATTGTATTGAATTTAAAATAAAATTAATTTGTTTATTATGTATATTTAGGAGATGAAATAAAATTAATTTGTTTATTATGTATATTTAGGAGATGAAATAAAATTAATTTTAAATATAAATTTTATTTAAAATATAAAATAAAAATAATTTTTAATTTTTAATTTTATATGTGATTTAAAATCAAATATAGAATGTTAATTAAAATTGTTTTTTGAAAGTTTAATTTTTTTTTTTCCAATCAAAGCTATTATCAACTAAATATAAGGCCTTTTCATAAAAAAAAAAAGATAATTACCTGCATGCCACATAATTTAGTTTTATTTATGCCTTACCTATCCAACGCGCCGTTGCCAGGTCCCAAGTCCCGGATGAGAAACGCGAAGGGTTGCGTTAGGCAGTCGACAGCCAGCGTAAAACTTGTCGAATCAATCATGACATGAATCCTTTAGAAAATTGCGTTAAAGCTAGGGCGTTCCCTGGAAGCGACGCGCT
>JAEMOT010000976.1:47170-79300 GCA_019297695.1 Apostasia ramifera
ACTTATATTGAAGATGTGACAATTGGTGATCAAATTGTCAAGAAGAGTGAGCGCTTTAGATACTTTGGATCAATTATACAAAATGATGGCGAAATAGATAATGACGTTATTAGCAGGATTCAAGCAGGCTGGGTAAAATGGAGAAATGCTTCTGGTGTGTTATGCGATAGAAAAATCCCATCCAAAATTAAGGATAAATTTTATAAAACTGTAGTAAGACCAACGATGATATATGGTGCTGAATGCTGGCCTGCAAAGAAGAAATATACAAATAAAATAAATATTGCAGAAATGAGAATGTTAAGATGGATGTGTGGATATACACAAAAGGATAGAATGAGAAATGAGTATATCCGAAAGAAAGTTGGTGTTGCACCAATTGAGGATAAACTTAGAGAAAGTCAGCTTCGATGGTTTGGACATCTAAATCATAGGCCAATTGAAGCTCCAGTTAGAAAAATTGAGTTATTGGATTTTGCCCATGTACAAAGAGGAAGAGGGAGACCAAAGAAGACATGGCAAGAAACTATAAGGAGTGATCTTAGTTACTTAAATTTAGATAAGAATTTGGTAACTGATAGATTGCAATGGAAACAAAGGATTCATGTAGCCGACCCCACCTAGTGGGATTAAGGCTTGGTTGTTGTTGTTGTTGTTATGCCTTACCCATCCATTCTTATTTAATTACGCTATGCGCACTCAAAACATTATAAAATTTTACATACACACATTTTAATTTACTTCTATTATAATGAGTAATTATAATTTTTCAATAACATAACTATAGTTAGATTACAAAAAATCTGAGTCATTCATCATGTTATTTTAAAGATATTTAAATATATTTTGAGTGAAAATCCTAAAATTTTAATGTTTAGGTGGCGGCAAAGAAAAGAGATATCTGCGATGTGAATTAATTTTAGGACAAATCAATATTTTAGTTGATATTGAGGAAGAGAAAAATATGTACCATTAAAATTAAAAATATAATTTTAATGATTTACTAATAGATTTTTTTTTTCAAATAGATTTTGATTAAATTTTAACTCAAATGTGTGTATGTAAGATTTTGTAATATTTTAAGTGTGCATAGCATAATTAACTAAGAATAGATGGGTAAGGTATAAATAAAAATAAATTGTGTAGAATATATTCCTAAAAAAAAAATAAGTTTTATTCAAAAATAAATAAATAAATAAATAAATCTTTAATCGATCCAACAGATCCTAACGGAATCCGTCGACGGAATCCGATGCCACCTGCTTGAACCGTCTCCTGCTGACGTGGACACCCATCCAATGGAGACTTATCGGCAGGAATCTTGCCTTTTTAATTAATTATTTAATAGACAAAATATCCACCATTTTTTTATTTGAAAATGTGCGCCGCATGACGATAATATGAATTAATTAATTATTTATCTTAAGCTAATCAAGGGAATTGCTTATTATTCAAAGTAATTTGATATTATAATCATTTTTCTTTAAAATGGGTGTTTTCTTGTGATAAGATTGAACCGATATAAGTAGATAAAATCGAATAGGTATCTTTTGAGAGCCAGCTTGGATCAAAATTAATTAACACAAAAATAAAAATAAAAAATTATGATTTTTATGTGAAATATTCAAAGGTAAATCTTGCATATCAAATTGGGTATTAATGGCATGAGAGATTATTTTTGAAATTGACATAATAATTATTGAGATTTATCTGTAGTTAATTCTGAGTATTGGCGGCTTTTTGCGATGAGACACTAATGTTAGGGATCTGGATGTAATTTCCCTAATTTTTTAGTCTCAGCCGTGTTCTTTACCGAAATTACTCAAAACAATGTTAGTTTTGCAGATATGCCCACAACTTTCTGCATATAAAAGATCTCCGTCTACCCGTGGCTGTTTTCTCTCTTCTCCCAGTCGTTGGGCGGAACTAGAAGGGGAGCTGTCTGTCTCCTTCCTAGCTGATGGGGTTTGAGGAGTCGGGGAGCGGAAAGGAGCGTCCGTGGTGCATTCAGAGCTTGATGAGGAGGAAACCGGTGGATTCCGATCGGTTGAAGGCGGAGGGAGGAGGCCATCAGCTTGCAAAGGCGCTATCCGTTCTTCAGCTTGTTGCCATAGGTATTCTATTCATATTAATCTCGATTTCTAGACTATGGATCTCCATTGGATAACGATCTTTGCTCCATTTTAAAACTTATTTATGGTTTGCTTTCTAGCTGGGTAATTTTTCATAGTTCAACTGAAATGTTATACATGGTCTTCTTCTGGTATGAAGATTACGAGAGAACAAAATGATGAGATTAGACTTTGAGGGGTATAACATGCGTCATACCGTAGTTCAGTCTTTCATAATCAAGCTTTGATGAACTATGGATATGCTAATGTTTTTAATGTGTAAATAGAGGAGAAAAAATGGCAAGTGACTGAATAGTGTAACAGCTTATATTATGGTGCAATTCTTGTCATAAATTTACTTCTCATTGATTGAAAATTGAAGACTGACAATCTCATATTTTTGGACAGGTGTTGGCACAACAATAGGTGCTGGTGTTTATGTTCTTGTGGGAACCGTGGCTAGAGAACACTCTGGTCCATCTCTGGCTCTTTCCTTTCTGATTGCTGGAATAGCTTCTGCACTATCAGCATTTTGTTATGCAGAGCTTGCTAGCCGTTGCCCCTCTGCGGGAAGTGCCTATCATTATTCATACATTTGTGTTGGGGAAGGGTAACTAGCTCTTCTCTCCTTGCTGTTAGAATATGATTTTAAACATTTATGTTAAACGTTCTCCCACTCGATTGCACTAAGTTTATGAGCCAAGGTAGATTATTGATAAGTGGGTGTATATACCAACTAAAACTCCTACAAACGTGGGCTATCTCATTATTAATTATCACCTTGCATTAATTTTTCCAGGCCTGCTTGGCTGATAGGTTGGGCCCTAATTCTTGAATATACGATTGGAGGTGCAGCCATTGCACGTGGAATTTCCCCAAATCTGGTATTGCAAATACTACATCGGTGCATTTCAAACTTCGCCAAATTGAAGTTCCATCGCTTCTCGAATATTATGCTAATTCAGTTTACAACCTGCTTAATTGTAATTGTTATTTATTTTATATTTGTAATAATATTGGTTGTTAATATTAAGTGTTTGTCACAAAATATGCATCCACGCATGCCAATATGTATAAATGCATACTTCAAAGTTTACATGTTGCATAATGTATTATTAAGAACTCAACAAAAATCATGGTTAAACAAGTTCATTGGGTTTCTAAAACTTTAAAAGGCCATCTACAAATAAAAGTGGCTCATTCTTTTCATTTGTATGATATCAATACTATTCTTTCCTTGTTTTTTCAACAACGTTATTTTTGGTTAGGTATTTTTAGCTCATTGTTTTCAACTTCCAAGCTCTCAAATTCAGTTCAAAATTTGTTTATATGTCTTCAAATTTGTCAATTCTTGTTAGATTTAGTGAAAATTATATGGTTGCAGGCTTTGTTTTTTGGAGGACCGGATAGTTTGCCTTGGTTCCTAGGACGAGTTCGTGTACCAGGCCTTGATCTTGTTGTCGATCCATGTGCTGCGGTTCTTATACTAATCATTACAGGTCTTCTTTGTGTAGGAATAAAAGAGGTAAAACTTTTGATTTTTAAGTATCTGTGGTTATTGTTTGACATATTACTATTTTTTGAATTATAATTTACGCAGAGTTCTTCAGTACAAGCCATTGTCACTTCATTAAATGCCTGCGTAATGTTGTTTGTTATAATAGCCGGTGGATATATTGGTTTCAAATCTGGATGGGCTGGATATACCGTTGACAGCGGGTAATATGGAATTTTAAGTTCTTACCATTACAGTAATATTTAGGCATGACTACTTACCTAGCACTTAAAGCTATCTTATAATTTAAATATTAAACACTCTGTTCTCATTATTTACTTCAGTACACAGTAAAGTAATTGAAAATTACGGTTTGACAACCTTGCATGTTATTCTCTCTTTTATAGTATACTTGCACTAAGGTGTAAAGGGTAACAGTCTCTATATTTACCACAAATGGAAGGACGTAATAACAGGAATGTGCCTATATTGCAAATGTTTAAAATTGGACGTTTAAAAGTTTAATGTGTTATTTGTGTAAATTTCCCTAAATTTTTATGGGCGTGATTCACCAATCCTCCTCTCTATTGCTTCAATGAACTCAGGTTCTTTCCCTTTGGTGTAAATGGGATGCTGGCTGGATCAGCTACTGCCTTCTTTGCATTTATCGGATTTGATGCAGTTGCTAGCACTGCTGAGGAGGTCTGAAATTTCATACTACCTTATTGGTGCACTATTTGACAAGCATTAGATGAGTGAAAGTGGGGAGGCTAAAATAAAGCGAAGGTTAAATACATTGGAACCTTAAAGGAAACATTCAGAAAACAATTATAAGACAGCCTTTTTGAATTTTGATAAATCTGAAATACGGATTAATAGAGCAAGAATAAATAGCAAGATGAGTATTGCAGAAAAGATGATGCTGAGTTGATCTGTGGTATGATTAAAAATGATGTAGCATAGTAAATTACTATAAAGCGAGTGGGATTAACATCTCAAAAATAAAATGCATAGTAATAGTAGAATTACATTTGGGCATTGCATATCAGAGAATAGGGGATAAGGTGGTGGGGACACAGATCAGCATCGAATTGGATGGCTAGGATGACGTCATGTGCTGAATTAAAATTCAAATTCAAATTAATTAGAGCTATTAGAGATTTTCATATTAGCTTTATTTAGATTTAATTTGATTTAATTTGATTCAGAGTATATCTGGAAGATTTGGAGACTCACCACATTTAGACCTGATTTTATTTTATTGTAATAGAATTACTTTCATATTTGCTTTTATTTATTTGGTATTTTATTTCCTGCATTCAATATTGTATTTTCAAATTTCTACATGGGATCTCTTTATATAAAGAGATCGCCTTGCATTGTAAAAAAGGATCGTATTTGATGAATGAAATGATGTTTGAGTTTTCTCAGAGCCTATATCCGGGTTAAGGAGTCGATATTCCGGTGAAGAAAAGGGTAGAGTTAGTCTTTGGTGAGAATCCTCAAATTAGCCTAGTTATCCACTTTTCAAAAAAAAAAGAGATAAAAAAATCTTTGCGCACTCACCTACCTCCGAAGCTCGCTCCGCTCGCACCGCCTTTGCCTCCGTCGACCCGCCGGCTACCCGCGAGAGCCGGCAACCCCGGCCCCGCAGCTCCAGCCGTGCGGCCAGCCACTACCCGCGTCCGGTCAGCAGTCATCGCCCAAGACGTTTGATCTCAATCCCGCTGGTTCTGCCTTCTGTAACATCGTGCACACTGGTTCAGTCATCTCAAACCTTGTGCACGATGTTTGGCCTTCTACAGCCTCCCATGCACGACGTTTGGCCTTTTGTAACCTTCCGCACCTGACGTTTGGCCTTCTGCAACCTTCCGCACCCGACGTTTGGCCTCTGCAACCTTCTTTGCCCGACGTTTGGCTTCTGCAACCTCGTGCACGACGTTGGACTAAACTTCGATCCCGCCGATCTCTTGCAACATCGAACACGAGGCTTAAGTCAACGGCCTCCTCCATAACATCGGCTACGATGTTTTCAACCCTCCTGGCTGCGATAAGATCAGTTAACCCTCATCGCCAGTGACTCTTTTCCGATTCAAATCGCTGGTAAATTCTTTCTCGAACCCAACTAAGCTGATTATTTGACTTTAACACAAATTATTCGCTTGACTTGAATTATTTATTTGTCTTTAATTGTGTGACCCGATATTTCTTTGTGTGTCAATTACTGTTGGATTTAACTGTGAGACGCCTGTCCTAAATTCCTGAACCTCGGATCTGATTTATTGAATTTAAATTGATGCCCTAATCTAAATTGATAAATTCTTATTTATCATACGATCCAGTTTAATTTTAATTTTAAAATATCTTAATTTACGGAATTCAAAAATCTTATTTATCATATAATTTATTTAGAAAATATTTCTCTCATAATTAAAATAATTTGCTAATCAATTTTACTTAATATAAATATAAAATATCATTTGCAATTTTTTTTTCCCGTTCCGCATCATAAGGGATAGGCAAGAAGTAACTTTGAAGTAATTCATATAGAAATATTGCATTAGCTAGAATTAGTACTATATGCAGCATTAAGTAGGAATGATTTATGAAGCAAATTCCGAATAGTTTAGAACTCGACAAGAAAATCCCAAATGCTTTTCATAAGGCTATTTGCAATGATGATGATGAGGGCTAGTATTTACAAGATTTTAGCTAGAAAATTGTTTTTCTACTGAATTTCTTTTTTCTTTATGATCATGTTCTACTGAATTTCCTATTGTTTAAGCTATTGACTCTTGACTCATGAAGGTGAAAGATCCACAGCGTGACTTACCATTGGGAATTGGAATAGCTCTATCTGTATGTTGTTTCTTGTATATGATGGTTTCTGCTGTTGTTGTTGGCATGGTACCATTTTTTACAATGAATCCGGACACCCCAATTTCATCTGCATTTGCTGACCATGGGATGCATTGGGCTATGTAAATATTAAAAATACTGAACCTATACATCTGAAATTGTGGATTTTCCATCTAATATCATCTCTTATTCTGCTGAGCCTTTTGAAACTTAGGTACATTGTTACTTCTGGTGCTGTGCTTTCTCTTTGCTCATCTTTGTTGGGATCCTTTCTTCCTCAGGTATTTGATAATTTTCACCGGTTGACTTTGATTTTTATGCAGCATATCAATATAGTCCATGACATTGATGGATTTTATATATAGGTTACCTTTACTAATTATTATTTTTCCTCGGAGTTGAAAAGATACTCATATGAGTTCAATCAAGACAAGGCTTCAACTAGTACGATAATAATACGTGTGAAATTTTATGCTATTACTTTTTATAAATTCGTTTCTCCATTCATTTTTCTATGATGGTGATTAACTTCTGACTTGATTAAACACCCTTATTTTTATATTGTAAAGTTATGCTAAGCAAGTTTATAAGTTTATTCAGAAAAACATGCCCTAACTACTATATATCAGAGTTTACATAATCCACTGAGACAATTATTGGGTTCCAAAGTTGCCCTCACAAACTTGTTTAGGGACGTTGCTCCTTAAAGTCCCATGCAACCTTGACATGGTGGCAGAGTCATAGGCTCGAATAGGGTGACAACTTGAGATCATTCATATAGGTTAGGATACAAGGCATCTTGCTAATGAGACTTCACTATAGTGGGTGCCTAGTGATTCTTACGTATGTCATCCAGTTAGATGTCATCTGAGCTCCTAATTACGACTTGTTTGGAAGTTGAATATGCTTACATTTTCTTGTGTGGATTCAGTACACGTATTCTGATCATTCTTCCGAATGTATTTATATTCATACAACTCATATAATATCTAGTCATCTTTAAATGCTTTATACTAAGTAGTTTGTAACGAGTTCCAAGAATTTCTTTTTCCTGACTAGGTGAAACAACTCTCTGCTTTAGGTCAGCTAGCTCGGAAATGCAAATTATTTTTTAGTTTCTTTAAAAAAATAATAGTTGGTTTATGGCTGAACATGTTTCCCTATTTCAGCCAAGAGTATTGATGGCAATGGCAAGAGATGGATTATTGCCACCATTCTTTTCAGATGTCAATGAGCAGACCCAAGTTCCTGTGAAGAGCACAATTGCTACTGGGTTCACTGCTGCTGTTCTAGCCTTTTCCATGGATGTTTCTCAGCTGGCTGGAATGGTAGATAACATTTGCATTGAAACTATAAGATATGTTGCAGAAAATGAGCTGCGGAATAATTGTTTCCATGCTGTCTGCAGGTTAGTGTTGGAACCCTCCTTGCATTCACTATGGTTGCGATTTCAATCTTGATACTCCGATATGTTCCTCCAGACGAGGTGCCTCTTCCACCATTGTTCCACGAATCGGCATCGTTTTCTCGTAGTAGTCAAGATGACAGTTTCGAATTTGCAAAAGGTCTTATTGGAATCAATGATAATCAGAAGGAAATCTACGGGAATGAACCTTCAATAGATCATCCTCTTATAGTGAAGGATATAAATACTTGTAATGACGTTTTATATGTTGTTTTAGCTATAAATTTTGAAATATTTCCCCTTTGAATTGTACGCACATTTTGATATTTATGTTTTCTGTATGTTGCAGATAAAATGAAGGAAAAACAAAGGAGGAAATATGCTGCTTGGAGTATAGCATCTGTGTGCATTGGAGTTCTTATCATCGCTTTAGGAGCATCAGCATACTCTTTCCCTCAGTAAGCTCAGATTTGAAAATTTTTTCTTTTGAAAACTTTTTCTTAATGAGGTAATATTGTTTGAATTGTATTCTGGATGAGCGCATTGAAATTGACTATTCATTTCCAACTATAATGATTTCCGAGGTCAGATGAGGATTACATCTGAATTTTGCTTATTTTCAGATACTTTATATATTCGACATGCTCTTTTGGTGGTCTGCTCCTTCTGGTTGGCTTGTTTGTGCTCTCTTGGATTGATCAAGACAATGGAAGACATAGTTTTGGATGTGCAGGAGGTAACATATTTCCATTTCGAAAGTTGTATTCTTGATCATCGGACCCGATTTTAAAAATAGATTTTTTTTTTTTTTGATGTTTTAGGCCCTGCTTAGTGCGAGAATTAAAATCAGAACCAAAATGGTACTAATTTTAAAAACAACAATAATAATAATAAATAATTTTTTTTAATCATTCTGCACAAATTCTAATAAAAAAAAATATTATTTTATTTTACATACTCAATATTTTTTAATAAAATATCAACTTTATTCGCATCCTAGACCAACATAATCAATTCTGGTATTTTGGTATAGGATGTAAAATAAAGTTAATATTTTTATTGAAAATTATTGAGCATGTGAAATAAAATAATATTTTTTTATATTTAAATTTGTGTAGAATGATTAAAAAATTTATTTATTATTATTATTATTTAAAGTAGTATTATTTTAGTCCTGATTTTGGTTCTCGTGCCAAACAGGGCCTTAGTTGTATTTTAAACATTGCATATGTATCATATTTATATAAATCATATTTTAAAGATACAAATTATAATAAATTAAATACACTTCTTCTAGCAAAGCAAAGATGTAGAAGTCTTGAATGCGCTTGTGCCAAACACCTATTATTTTTGATTTTTTTTTTAAAAAAATAGTAAACATGAATTTGAATTTTTGTCTTTGAATGTACTTTCAGTTGATTTTTACTTTATGCTTATTCTTTCAGGATTCATTTGCCCGTTCGTTCCTTTCTTACCGGCTCTCTGCATTCTCATAAACGCGTATCTGCTTATAAATCTGGGGTGAGTTTGTTGAACTTTATTTTACTTCTAGACAAAAAAACATATTCGAATTCTGATCAGTAAACTAAACGAATGAGTAATTTAGATACTCAAATAGTTAGTAGTACTCAAAATAATTTGATAGTTTTGTTGGAATAGTTAGTAGCAAAATTATCCAACACTATAGTTGACAGTACTCAAAGTAGTATTCCAAAGTTAAGGAAGTACTGAAGTGCTTTAGCTAAAGTACTCAAAAATATAATTTAATAGATGCATTTAACCATATAGTTTATAGTTCTTGAATGTATTGCATTTAATATTTTTTTTTACTCGCATACCTTGTGTTAAGGCTCAATCTAATATGAAATTGTTGGACTCAAATTGAGTAATGGTCATAATAGAGAACTGAAATTTAGCTCATTGGCTCATCTTGACACTAACATATGAAAGTTTGGATGATTTTTAGTGCTACCACGTGGCTACGCGTTTCCTCATGGTTGCTGATTGGGTTGCTTGTATACGTGTTCTATGGACGGTCACACAGCGCGTTGATCAATGTGATTTATGTTTCGGTGGCTAACGTTGACCCGATTTACAAAAGGTCTTGCCAGTGTGTTGCATAGAATGCATCCGACATATCTATTAGTCAACTTCTCTCTTTCCTACTCAATGTTGAAGCTCACAGACACTCAATAAATATTTATAATATATATATATATATATTAATGTTAGTGATGCCAATTGTCTTCTATATGCTCACATTTGTTTGGAAATATTTGATATTATCTTATTTTAAGAAACTAATTATCTAGTTTCATGCATGCTTAAATAATATTATGATAAATTATAAATCTTTTATTGTAAAGTAAAATTAAATGTTACTCGAATTTGAGTCTACATGTAATAAAAGAGTGTAAAATTAAATTGATTTTATATTTATTTTTAATATAATAATATTAAATTGGATGATTAATAATTTAAAAATAATGTTGATATTGATATTTAAATAATGTGAATATATAAATAACCTTGAATCAGATGCCTCCATGCAAGTTTGGTAACGTTAAATGAACAATAAAAAAAAAATTCAATAAATGGGCCCATGTAATGTGGGCTGGTTTGAAAGTAATGTGGGCTTTTTAGTTCTGCTGTCCTTATTTTTTTTATTTGACTCCCATGCTATCAATATTTATTTGAATTTAATATTATTTATGTTATTCTTAATTTCTATTTTTTATTAAATATTATTATATTAAAAAATATAACAAAAAATATTAAAATTTCACCTCATCTCTTCTCATCTAAAGTCTCATTTGATTCGAAAGTTAAATTTTAAATAAAAATTTATTTATAAATTTAATAAAAAAAATTAAATTTAATATTAAAAAATATATAAAATATAAAATTAAATTAATTTTAATATTTGTATTTATGTTGAATGTTAAATAAATTTAATTTTTATAACTGAAATTTGTATTAGACTAAAAAAAATTTAACCAAATGAGCCCTCAATTATATATATATATATTTAGACTTAAATATTATTTAAAAACTAAAAAATTGATTTGTTAATGTTATTTAAAAAACCGAACATTCTCTAAATACATTTGGGAATAAATCCTTAGCAATTATGTTAATGTTCGAAATTTACAATTCCGATTCTGAGTGGGAACAAGTTTGTTGTACTGCCAATCAAGTTTTAGGTCGATCAAAGTTATACACATAATCAAAAAAATCATGAGCAATAATAATATATTCTACATACTATTTATTTTTAACACTATCTCTGTGTCACAAATATATATATATATATATATATATATACATATTAATTGCATTTTTATTATTTTAATGTTCATCAATCAACGTACAATTACGAATGCAAGGGCTATTGCGTCTTTTTGTGCGTACACTCACTGTTCTTTCATCCAAGGAGCATCTATTCGCATGCAATTCTACGTACATATCCTCATCAATGTGTAAACATTAACAAAAGAAGAATATTTTTTGGGTAAATTACACCTAGGTGTCTAAAGTCTCGTTTGATTGGAGCTAATTTTTTTTGCCCAACACAAATTTCAACTATAAAAATTAATTTTATTTCACATCTAATAGAAATACAAATATTAAAATTTAAAGTATTTCACGTTTGACACACTTTCTAATATTAAAATATTTTTTTTTCATTAAATTTAAAAAATAAAATATTTTTGTTCTCTTATCCAGAAAAAAAACTCGAACTAAACGAGACCTAAGTTTAAAGCTTAATAACACAAAGGTCTAAGTTTTTAAAATTTAACATCGAAATCTATAAATTTTAATAAATTATCAAATAAATTCTTTTTATTTTTTTATTATTAAATTTTTTAAAATTACTATTATAGCCCTCCTCCTCTCTTAAAATTTGAGAGAGAGAGGGATATAATAGTAATTTTTTTAAAAAATTAATAATAAAAAAAGAACCATTTGATAATTTATTAATCAGGAATCTCAATATTATAACATGAACTTATGCGTTATTCAGCTTTAAATTTAAAAACCTGAGTGTAATTTATCTTTTTTTTTTTTTTTAACAGAAGGCAACACATATGTAACATGCATAATACATAACTCAACTAACAATTCTAATTAATTTTTCTATAAAAAAAACAATTCTAATTAGTTAAAATATTCACAATTTAAAAAACTTTCATTTCTTTTTTTTTTAACTAAAAAAACTTTCATTTCATGCTAGAGTTAAAAAAGACTCTGAAAGAAACAAATTTTATCGAAAAATTACCTTGTCAATGAAAACAAATTTATCAAAAAAAAAATCTTTAACAATACATTTCACCACCAATTAGAGGAGCAGATGCGAAAGTACCGTTCTAAAATCTTGTACTAATTTAAAGATAGATGCTTATAAAATTTATGTAAGATGTTTAAAACTCACAATTGTAAAAAACTAGACAACTAATTGGAATAATGATGATTTGGATCTCCCATGACTCATTAATAATGTATAAAGATCTTTACCAAAGACTTTCTATATACGTAAAAAATATAAGAAAAAATGTTGTTCTTCTTATCAAATAAAGATCTCTAAAGACTGAATCTTCCCTGTTTTAGATCTTTATCATTGAACTTCTCCTCTCGATAATAGATCTCCAAATGCTCTCTATAGACCTCTGGCTTCAATGAAATGGTGCCTCACTCAGTAACAGCAGCACATTTGTTCAACCCTCATTCGCCACCTTTCATAGCAAGAAAATTATAATATCCCGTGATCCAAACATAAAGAGAGAAAATTATATAACTTGAGATTTTTCAAAAAATCACCGATCTCAATATTACTCCAGCCTAAACATGCATAACTATGAAGTTTCTTATTATTAGCCTAACGATTTTAACTCAAAATGCGCTTCTACAATTTTGGATTATGTTATATACTAATACAGTTCAAGAACTCTCCCCTTTTCGATGCGAGACAATTTATTCTTGTTCCTCTTTTACCACTATTTATCAACCTAGAAGCTTTCTAAGGCCTCGTTTGGTTCGAGGGGAGTTTTTTGCCCAACACAAATTTCAACTATAAAAATCAACTTTATTTTACATCTAATACAAATACGAATATCAGAATTAAAAGTATTTCCATTAAATTTAAAAAATAAAATTATTTTTTTTTCATGTCTAAAAAAAAAGCTCGAACCAAACGAGGCCTAAGAGCCACATTTTACTCCAATGATTCCCTTTTCATGGGACACCATCCAGGGACTACTGCTCGCCCTCTTTGGCCACTAGCGTCATAAAAATACTACTAACAGCTTCTCTAGTGGATTTCAAAACATGCACTGGACGTCATTGTCTGAATAGACACTTTCCTTAACATATGGTTTGAGGGTTGGCACGGCCACTATTTCATAATCATCTGAAATTCTTTAGGTTTTCGAGAAGTATAAATTTCATTTGTTAAAGAAATCTCTTCTCGGCAGTGGAACGAGCAACTCCTTAAGTGCAGAAATCTATCCACGAGGATTAGTGTCACTCCTCAATAATTAATTCTTACAAGATCTTCCCCGTACAAGAATCTCCATCCTCATTCGTAGTCGTTCTTTATTGAGGTTTTCAGCGCTAGAACCATGGTAAATCAAGGTTTCTCTTTGTCAAAGATTCTAGTTGTTTGCCAAAAAGTTAAGTAGCACCATCGATGACAAGCTGACCTCCTCAAAAGGTCTCGACGACTCATTTTTCACGAAACGAGTTTTCTCGATTTTCTCCACTCCTTACAAAAAGGGACACTCCCAACAATTGGGGTTCGGCTGACCTTCGCCACCATCCAACTTCACAAAAACCCTAATTTCCGGCCTAATGATAAAATGCCATGGAAATTGGAATCCAAAGGAGAACTGAAGCTCTCTCCAACACTCTAAAACCCTAATCCTCCTTCAAGGAGCTCTTTTGAATCCAAAGATCACACCTCTCCATTCTTTTCACCATGTGAATCACGCAAATGGCATCACAAGATCCATAACCCAAGCGCTGCCCAAGCTGCAGCTCGCTGGCTGTCTTCTTCTCGCTCCTCCACCGACGACAAGGGTTTTGAGGCCGCAATTCATTAATGGCTTCTTCTTCTATCGCCAAAAGCCTCAAATCCTTCATAAATTCCACTTTCCTCCTCCTCCTCTGTTTCTTCCTCACCTCCCTCATCCGCGCCCCATCCACCTCCTTTTCTCTCTCCTCCACCCATAGCCATATCGCCGGCGCCGGCTGCTTCGGCCTTCACAAGCTTAACGATCCCCATTCCAAGTGCGTCTTCCTCAAATCTCATCACCCCTGCATCACCCAAGGCTACGTCAACTACCTTCATCTCTTCTACTGCGTTTGTGGGAGATATCCGGCATTGGGTTATCTTCTTCTATCTTCATGGCTTCTAGTTCTCTTCTATCTCTTGGGAAACACCGCCTCCCAGTACTTCTGCTCCTCCGTCGAGAGCCTCTCGAGAGTTCTCCAGCTCTCTCCAGCGATCGCCGGAGTCACCCTCCTCTCTCTAGGCAACGGCTCGCCGGACGTCTTCGCCAGCATTGTCTCCTTCCGATCGGGATCTGGCGAGGTCGGCCTCAGCAGCGTCCTCGGTGGAGCATTCTTCGTCTCCTGCATAGTCGTCGGCGTCATCAACATCTCCGGCTCTTCCTCTGCTGCCGCCACCACCGCAGCCCGCATCGACCGGGCGAGCTTCTTGCGCGACGTTTGCTTCTTCATCTTCGTCCTTTCCTCCCTACTCGCCATCCTCATTGCCGGCCGGGTGACCATCTTCGCCGCCATGGCCTTCACCTCCCTCTACTTCGTCTACGTCTCCATCGTCTCAGCCACCCATTTCTGCCGCGAGAAGTACGAAGGGCTCGGCCTCGTCGTTCCCATTCTCGAAGCTGAAGAGCTCAACGATCCCATCTCTGCTAAAGAGCATTCCTCCGGCGAAGCTAAAGATAATTCCTCCGGCGAGGCTACCGACCATCACCATCATTACCACCACTGGATGAGCTGGATCGTCTTCTTCATCGAGCTGCCCCTCTACCTCCCCCGGCGGCTAACCATCCCCGACGTCTCCGACGAGCGGTGGTCTCGGCCGTTCGCGGTGGCCTCCGCCGCCCTCTCGCCGGTCTTCCTCGCGACCCTCTGGAACTCCAAGAGAACCGGGGGGATGAGCTCCAAAGAATCCCTCACCATCTTCCTCTACTCCGGCCTCGTCGGCCTCGTTCTGGGCCTAATGGCCCTTCACACCACCATGAAAGACAACCCCCCGAGAAAATGCCTGCTCCCATGGCTGGCCGGAGGCTTCCTGATGAGCGTCTTGTGGACCTACATCGTCGCCGAAGAGCTCGTGGGGCTGCTGGTTTCGTTAGGGTTTATCTTCGGGATAAGCCCGGGGATTCTAGGGTTTACGGTTCTTGCCTGGGGGAACTCGATTGGGGATCTGATCGCTAATGTGGCGCTCGCCGTTAACGGCGGGCAGGACGGAGCGCAGATTGCGATCTCTGGGTGCTACGCCGGGCCGATCTTCAACACCTTGGCGGGCTTGGGGTTGTCGCTGGCGGTGTCGGCGTGGGCGGCGCATCCGGATCCGTTCGAGGTACCCGCGGCGCCGGCGATGTTTGAGATTGTAGGGTTTATGATTGGGGGTTTGCTGTGGGCTCTGGTGATTCTGCCGAGGAAGGAGATGAAGCTGGATAGGGTTTTGGGGATAGGGCTGTTAGCTATCTACTTCTGCTTCTTTTCTTTCAGCCTCTCACAAACCCTAGGGTTCTTGCACTTCTAAACCAACCTTTTTTTAAACTCGATTTCAATTTCAATTTCAATTTCAATTTCGCTCTCAAATTAGAAGTATCTGTTTCGATATTTCCCCTAAAAATGTTAGATTTTTTGTTGAAAAAATACCGGAAAATTTCGGACCGATTTTCATTGAAACTAAAGTGAAGTCATGTTCTAAACAATAATCAAGACTCTAAATTTTAATTCTTTAAATTACATTTATTAATTTATCGAGTAATTATTAGAATTTTGTTGCATAACTCTTTCTGCAAAAATTGGTGTTAAAGCTACTCAGTGAGTTGAACTTGTCGTGGGCTAGATATCATTTACCCACTAAAATCTCGCATATTATACATAAATTTAAATTTTTTATATTATATATTTTTAAAATAAGAAATTAATTTTATTTTATTTCTACAAATAAACTTAAATAATAACAGATTAATTTTTTATTATTTTTCATGCATCTCAATACAACAATAACCTTTATTTTCACATTAACAAATACTTTGTAACATCATTGCCATGTGTACAAAAAATTAATTTTACTTATTATATTTAATTGTATTAAAATTACCTTATGCAAACAATCACAGGGGGCTATTTCTTTGTGGTGTTACATCTTTGTTTGGTTCGAGCTATTTTTTGGCTCAATACAAATTTTAACTATAAAAATTAATTTTATTTCACATTCAACATAAATAAGAATATTAAAATTAACTTTATTTTATATCTTATATACTTTTTTTTATTAAATCTAAAAAATAAAATATATTTTTTTCTCTTATCTAAAAAAAGATCGAACCAAACGAAGTCTTGAGAGTCAATCTACACACTTGTAATAAATGATCCCAAATATTATACTAACTAATATTTTCTAAACATTGCCAATAATCCCATATAAACAAAAATAATTTTTAAAATATTTCGTTCAATATTATCTTGATTTTATGTTATGTTATATTGAGAAAATAATTATTTAGTTAAATGATATTTTAAAATAATTTTATAAAAAATTATAAAATTGTCAATTGAATGATGATATTTTAATAACATGATTGGTCAAAATTGAGAATGGTTTAATATCAGTGCGCTGGGCTTGGTCAAAATTGAGCTTCGATTGAGTCAATCTAGCGTCAAGGAGGCCGAGCTCAAACGTTGGGCCAAATTTATTGAAAGAAAAAATTCGGCCCATCTATAGCCCATTGGGCTGCGAGCCCATTGCCCAATAAATTCGGTAAATATAAGTAAATTATATCTAAATTTTTAAGATTGTGTAAAATTTTCATATAGGTCCTGAGGTTGATAATTCGATTCACCCTGATCTTTCCTTCAGCCCTTCTATCAATAATCAATAAATCTTGTCAAAAAAAAGTCAATAAATGGTTAAAAGTCTCTCATTATAGTCGTATGGCATTAGTTGATATTATCGAATTGTTTATTATGCATTCTCTAATTAATTTGTATTTCTGATTTTTTTTTTGTCCTTATGGCTGTTACCACATCTTGTTGCCAAAAATATAAATCGAGAAAGCATCTACAACCCTCAGGTTTTTCGACAAGAATCAAATTATCAATATTTGACACGTGAACTTTTGTTAGACGAAAGCAGGCATAAACATTTAATAGGAATCCATAAGGTCTATATTTTGAGGAGAATGATACCAGTTAGATAATTATAATATTATGGACTTTTATTAAATGTATTTCTCATTTTAGGGACTGGGATATAATTTCAACCATACCTTTATATATAACACATAAATGTACTCATTAAATATCTATTGGATATAGTGCATTTATGGAAGCGCAAATGCATATAAACTTAATGATCCTAAAATTAAATTGAAAAAATTCAATACATAATAATAATAATAATAATAATAATAATAATAATAATAATAATAATAATAATAAAAATATTCATGACAAAAAATTTGACTTATTTTAAAATATTAAAAATTATTTTATATCTTATCTTACATAAATTTTAATATTGAATAATTACTTTACTTTATATCTAATATAATTCTTAATAAATTAACTAATTTTATTTTTTATTTAATACAATTTTTAATATAATTAGCTCACTTTATCTCATATTATATATATTTTTTGAAAAAAAAAATAATCAATTTTTTTTTCTTTCCTAGCAGAGATGATCAATGAGAGACAGGTCCCCAAATAAAGGCACCATGATAAACTATGCAAACAAAAAACAAATATAATTAAAATAAAATCAATTAGCTTTGGCTTCTTTCAAATATAATATTTCTGTATAATTAGAAGTAAAGCTGTAATATTTTTTTTTTAAAATTGAATTATATTTTTAAATCTTAAATAAGTATAGATTTATTTAATAATTAATTAATTAATTAATATTTTCTCGTTCTGATTTTATTTAGTGAGAACTTCAAATAAATTTTGCCGCACATTTCCAATAATGATTTATAAATCGACTCATTATATTTTAAAATTTTAATATACTAAATTATCTAGTAAATTAATAATTAATCTACTAGATAATTCAGTATATTAAAATTTTAAATTATAATGAGTTAATTCATGATTCAATTAATGGGATTATATATATATTTTTTTAAATTGTTTGCAAATTTAAATATAAACCAAATAATTGTCATAAAATGGAAAATTGCACCGGCCTTAATGTAAAGAAGTTATTTGCCGCACGTGTTAATTAACTTCTGCTTACACTTTTTACATTTTAATCCACTTCTTTTGAAAATCGTCAACTTCTAGTAAATTAACAATTCCAGCTGGAGACCAACAAATCTGATTTTTAGAAAAAAAACTTTTGTGAGAAGATTAATTTTTTTACCCACCAGAAAAGACTTCTAACTGTTAATTCAATTACGGTTGGCGACGGTTAAATTCATCGATATGGATAGGTGTACAACCAATTTTTACATGAAAAGTTCTGAATCGAGGGAAAAAATTATAATTTTTTCGAGCAATTTAACTAGCTTTACTTTTACTATGAGTTTGAAGGAGTTATTCACGCAAAGGTGATAGCGATCAGGTGTGTGAAGAAAGAGCGGAGATTCCCATCATTAGGTGGCTGCAACTTTCGACTCGACAGCTATCCAACTTTGAATTGATTTCCCCGTTTTGTCGCTTGCTGCCAGAGAAGATACGTATAATTGGTGTTAGAAATATTGTGCCTTATAATCACAATTACATATACTTTTCTTGCTCATATCAATGTCAACCACTCGATAAATAATTTTAGGTGATTAACATTTCTTAGTTGATAAAATGCAGCATGAATGCTTTCGGATTGTGAGAAAAGCTATCCTTAAGTAGGTGGTCATGGTAGACTCTTTTTACCGCAATGCATTTAAATTTTGTATGTGCAATAGGATCAATGCTAGGGTAGTTTAAATCACCAAATTCTATATTGAGTTTTGGAGGGGAAATCTTCACGTTTTTATTAAATTTTTAAGAGAAATATGATTACTATGAGTAAAGAGAGCAGAGAGCAGTTTGTATCAAACTAATCTAAAGAAGGTGGAGAATAAGAGAGACTCCTAGGATGATAGTGGCATGGAGAGAGAGGAACAAGAAGAAATTATCTCACATTGAAAATAGGAGAAATTTTTTTGAATTATATAAGTAATAGTATCATATTAAAACGTTGAGAGTCTTTTAGGAGTAAAACTAATAAGCGGCTAATAATGGGAGCTTCATAGTTATACGAGCTTGAGATAAAGCAATGCCAATATTAGTAATCTTTTGAGAAATACCTCAAATTAAGTAATTCTCCGAAGCCAAAATGAATAATACCTCACGTCTGAGTTATTTCAAGTGTCATAGAGTTATCAGCTTCTTTTTGATTCATCCTAAACTGCATTGTAATCTAAGACATCAACTTTAATATTATATTAATTTGTGATAACTCATGCTACCATATTGTGTGTTTTGACTTTAAAAATTTAAAAATTTAATTAGGTGCTTTTCAGGAGGTCACTCATTATAGTGTTACTCCATCTCATGTAGGGGTGGCAAAATGGGTTGGTGGGTTGGGGTCGAACCCGAATCCGACCCAACCCAAATAGCTTCAACCCGAACCCGACCCATTTATTAAATGGGTTAAAATTCATGACCCGAACCAGACCCAATTAGTAAATGGGCCGGGTTGGCGGGTCAACCCGACCAGTTTATAGGGTATTTTTTAATAAATGTCCAACCCAAACCCTACTCGACCCAATTATGCCCAACCCGAACCCGACCCGTTTAATAAATGGGTCAAAATTCGTGACCCATACCCGAAATTTGCGGGTTGGGTTCGGGTCGGGTTCACGGATAGGGTCATATATTGCCACCCCTAATCTCATGTATACTTAATTGCAGAGTTCTAGTTCCTAGCCATAAAATTTTCCTCCTAAATTATTTTATGCTAGCTTAATATCATGCTATTACTTACATAATTCAGAATCTCTCATCTCCTTTTCTAAGAAACAATAAAAAAAATTCTCTAAAGTCTGCTAGGATTCTATGCACCTCTATTATCCGATAACCTTGCTAAACTGTCTTTCTACTCCCTGCCCTTTTCAAATCGAGTCACCATAAGTTATACCACGCCTTCTTCGTTCTAACAGTATACATTGATTGCACAAAAGTAAAAATAAATGTTATCATGTCTTTCAACAATTCACTAGAGTTAATGTAGCTAATGTCTCATCATCATGGTCCTTTTAACACCACCTCGTGCGTGATCCATGAGGTCACCTCCCTGATCATCAACCTCATGGAAACAACTATAAGATTGATAGAATTTTAATTAGACTCAAATAGCCTACTAATCAGTTGACTCTTTGACTATTTATAGTTGAAAAGGATCGAGTAGAAGGGATTAACAAAAAGTAAAAGTGTCAAATGCTTTTAAATGAAATACCTGAGACTATAAAAAATGTTATGATATTACTTTATGGATCGAAAGGCTTTATTGCCAATTGATGTTACAAAAAATAATTAAAACTTTTATTTATTAATAACTTATGTATCGTTATTGATAAATAAAAGGATAATTATTTTTCGTGTCATTAATTGGCAGCAAAGCCTCCTAATTCAATAACTATAAATCAATTAGAATTCATCGTAATGTTTTTTTACTTTTCAAAATTCTCCCATACAATCTCCTGCTTCAACTCGTAAAGTCTAAAAACTCATAATATACGTCAAAAAATATATGAAATGACTATATATAGTATATATAATAGTGAAATTCTTGAAAGAAAATTTATATTCGTATACCACAAAAATATTTATTTATGTATTTTCTTTTTAAAATTTTTTCATTACTCTACAAGGCTCTTAGCATTTATTGATAATATTTGTCGATACAAGAGAGTTTAAAACTGGCTGTCATATTACGCGGAAAAGCGTTTAAAACTCGTTTGATATTATGCAGTAAGAAGTTGTATAAAAATTAGAGTTTAAAATTTTTTTAAAAAAGTTTATTTAACATCAAATTTTTTCAATTAATTATTTCAAACTTATTAAATTAATATTGTATTAAACGCACCTAATCAAATTTATTTTGACATCTTGCATAAATTAGGAGATAACTTAAGGCCAGCATTTTATTTTATTATTTAAGATTATCAACCTACATTAAAAAAATAATTTTTTAAAAAAGATTGCATCATTCATGGACCTATTATAATGGGGCCCACACAATCTTATTGGGCCGTGAACGGACCGCGAAAATGACTTCATCTTCAGACCGGCCTAATGTTCCATACGGCAGCTGGGTGGAAAGTGGGTGCGTCACGGCGATGCCAGCACTCCGATTTTGGCGTGGCCCACGTCCCGGTTCCGGTTTTGCACAGGATTGCAATATTCTCAATATGGCAGGGGTTTTTCGTAAACTCAAGAGATAACGGACGCGTTTTTCATGTTACGTGGGACTCATGATTCTGCATTAATATCCTTTTAGCTACGTCTAATGTCCGTTCTACCCTCTGAATTTGAAGGATTAACGAAGCTGCCACCACTTCCCGACCGTTTCGCCGGTCGGTCCGACACCGGCTTCTCCACTTCTCTCACGTGCGCCATGCCTATTTTAGGCATTACCCAAAATACCCATCCATATTTTCTTTATTTTCTTCTGCTTTCTTCCCCAACCTTCCTCGCTGCCTCGCTCGCTCCTTCTCTTCCTCCATGATTTATACCAAATCACAGCCAAGGGTTTTCAGTACAATTTTTCACTAATTTTTTTCCATCTTTCGGCTCATATTCTCTATTTTTTTAAGGAATAAATCGTTTTTTTTTTCACTGCCTGTCCGTTTAATCTCCTCCGTGGTCTGTTGGGAGTTTCTCCGTAGCTCTTCTGGCCATTGGTGATTTATTATACCGCATCATCTCTTCTTCTCCAACTCCCTTTTCCTTCCAGGCACTGCTTCTAATATCCGTATTTCTTTCTCCAGCTGCTTTCACAGATTCCAGTAGTTGATTTGAATTCAATATAACACAAATCAATCTTCCCATTCTTCTTTCTCTTCTTCTATCCGTGGGAGGCATGGGGCTCTGCGGATCCGTGATATGGGTTTCAATTTTGGGGCTTTGTTTTTGGGTCGCCGGAGCTGCTATTGGGGTGAACTGGGGAACGATGGCGATCCACCCATTGCCGCCGAAGATCGTCGTTGAGATGCTGAAGGACAACGGAATCACGAAGGTGAAACTCTTTGATGCCGATCAGAACACCATGAGCGCCCTCGCCGGATCCGATATAGAGGTGATGGTGGCGATTCCGAACAACATGCTTGCCATCATGAATGATTACGACTCGGCGAAGAATTGGGTCGACAGGAATGTTTCTCGGTACAACTTCAATGGAGGAGTCAATGTTAAGTGAGTTCATCTTCTTGTTTCTTCTGTTTTGTTTGGTAAAAGAATGGTGCTTTTTGTTCGCGTGTGATTCTGCTCTTTTAGTGCCTTTTGAGCTTCTTCTGTTTTGTTTGGTAAAAGAATGGTGCTTTTTGTTCGCGTGTGATTCTGCTCTTTTAGTGCCTTTTGAGCTTTAAAAGTTCTTCTGAACTCTGCTTTTTAGTGCCTTTTGATTGCTTTGTGGATTAAATATAGAGGTGGGATTTTGTTCAAAAATTTACTATGATGAACAATTCCGAACTTAGTCTACCCTAGTTCTGAAAATGTCACCGTAGCTCGTTCTTTATGAAAGGAAGACTTTTTTGGCTTTGGAATCGTGTTGAACTTCTGATGAAGTTCAGCGTAGTTAACTTTTTTATATATAGAAAATATATTGGAGGTTGATGAGTTTTAGTTTGATGCAACTACTTAAGAGAGAATTGTTTAAGACATAGCAAGTATCAGTCAAAACTATTGCGATCTGGTAGCACTTTCTAGATGCTTCAGGTTTTGACTTCATCAAAAGACGAGCATCAGGCTAGTTCTTCTATATTATATTATTTGTATTGTGGAAAAATTATTGGGTTCGTCGGGGGCCAATAGCGGTGGACCACGCACTCAACGGTAGGCGGATGGAGCAAACTGACGAACCGGCCGGTCATGCCATCCAACATGGTCGCACTGCCAGACATGGTCAAGCCACCTCGTTGGTGCCATGACCGGATGGTCTAGCTATCTACTTCATCCGCTCATTGTCCAGTGCGGGGTCAACAATGTCACACACAGTGCGCTACTATTGGCTTTTGAACGTCTAGTATAGTCAAGCATCAGGCTTTTCGTCGTCGTCATCATTGCCACTTTATTTTCAGACATTGAACATGATAATTGTGAAAGTAGGTAGTTGCTTTTGGACTCTCAATGGATTTTCTTTTCATTAACATGACTTTCATGCTGTAACTTTCTGAAGTTGATGTAGGAAAAGCAAACAGGCAGATCAAAAGTAATTTCATTTTAGATTCTAGAATTAACATGAAATTTTTGTGGTGAAAAGGGATTCATAAAACATACACAAATAGTTGGGCAAAAGTTCTGAGGCAAATGGCCTTAACATGTTATTTTTCCTCCTTTCAGATATGTTGCTGTTGGGAATGAACCATTCCTCTCTTCTTACAACGGCTCATTCGTCAACATTACCTTCCCTGCCCTCCAAAACATTCAGAATGCCCTCAATGATGCTGGCCTTGGGGACACCGTCAAGGCGACAGTTCCTCTCAATGCTGACGTTTACAACTCCCCGGAGAACAACCAGGTCCCCTCCGCTGGCCGTTTTCGTGCTGATATCAATGATACAATGACCCAAATGGTCCAGTTCTTCAACCAGCACAATGCACCATTCACTGTCAACATCTACCCTTTCCTCAGCTTGTATGCCAGCAAGGACTTCCCATTCGATTTTGCCTTCTTCGATGGAGGCAGCGCCCCCGTAGTTGACAATGGGATATCATACACCAACGTCTTCGATGCCAATTTTGACACGCTTGTTTCAGCTCTTAAGGCAGCAGGAGTGCCTGACTTGCCCATCATAGTTGGAGAGGTGGGATGGCCTACTGATGGAGATATCAATGGCAATGTGAAAAATGCACAGAGGTTCTACAACGGTCTTCTCCCTCGTTTAGCTCGCAAGCAAGGGACACCGCTTCGTCCAAACATCGACTTGGATGTGTATCTCTTTGGCCTTATCGATGAAGATGCGAAGAGCATAGATCCGGGACACTTTGAGAGACATTGGGGGATATTTCACTACGACGGGCAGCCGAAGTTCCCAATGGATCTTTCAGGACAAGGGCAGACGAACAAAACACTCGTTGCTGCGAAGAATGTGAAGTACTTGCCACAGAGATGGTGTGTGTTTAATCCTGATGGGAAGGCAAATGTGAGCAAGCTTGCTGATAACATAGATTATGCTTGTACCTTTTCAGACTGCACTTCGCTTGGCTATGGTTGTTCATGCAACAACTTGGATGCCAACGGGAATGCTTCATATGCATTCAACAATTACTACCAAGCACAGGGGCAGAAGGATATGAGCTGCGTCTTCCAAGGGCTTGCAATGATTTCAACGCAGGATCCGTCAACTGGCCAATGCAAATTCACACTTCAGATCGATTCGCATGCGAATCATCGTGTTGCATCTCCATTGCTTTTAGTGCTTGCGTTAGTACCTCTTGCAGTTGTCCTGTTCTAGATTGAGTGAATGATGATTTATTTATTTTTTTTACAGCCATTATGTTACCTCTGTACACTATCTTAGTTTCTTCTTACAGTTTTTCACTGCTTATATTTACAGTATAAATTCTGCAATTTTCATGAAGATCTTTATTCCTCTGAAAGGTGTAGCCTTCCCAAAAGGCATATTTTCGACAAATCACCCTCCTTAAAGATATATTTACGACTTACTTTTTTATAACACAAAAACCTTCCCAATAGAACAAAAACAAATTTAGAGATGATAGAATACAATAATGTAAATCAATTAGTTATTTACACTTGGATTTGGTACTACATTTTTGCCGTACATGTGGCAACCCAAGACTTCAAATCCTTTTTTGCTAATCATTGTGCATGATATGCGTATCATCGAAGGCGATGAATATTTACTTTTTACCTTTTAAGAACTCTAAGCATTGTCTATGTGGTAAACTCAACCTGATAACATTGGCTATGATGATTGTCCTCAATCGCATAACTTGTTGCAGTTCAATTGTATGGAGATCTCCACATTAGCATCCTCCTTGCGTTGTTCCTGTTGTGATATCACTTTCAGCACCATTTATAGGGAGTTTCAGGTTTTTAATCACCCGCAATCGGTCATTCGATTTTCAATGGCCTAATAGATCAAGAATCCACATACTCTCTTCTTGCTATCAACAATAGTTTTTTTGGAACCAGTAGTTGCAGCCTGTTTTAACTTGAAATCTGCAAAAGCACTGCCTTAGTTCGCTTATAAATATCCTTTAATAGGGCTTCAGAGGGGATCATCATCATCATCATCATCATCATATGAAGTGAACAGTTCATTAGATCTTCTAAAGAGAAACAAGTTTTGTATTCTTTTATTTTCTTTCTTATTATTCATCTTTTGGCCAAATCTTTAAGTTCTAGTGAAAGCTTTTCTTTTTCTTTCATGTGGATATATGGGAATCTATCACTAAATCACTTTATATCTTGTGTGCTTTTCTGGGTGATTTTTAGCTTTTTTGTGCTGAAGATTTTTGCGAGAAATGTTGTGTGTCACTAATTTTCAGAACTCTGTCCTTCTCCGTCAACACTAGTAAATTGATTTCTCATCATATGCCAATCATATACATTAATAACTGGCATTAAATTCTCAACAAGACAATATAGAATTGATAAATTAAAATAGACAAAAACCCACAGCACAAATTAAGTAGGAACCATACTAAAGAGATCCTCAACATTTCTGAGCCCAATAAATAGGATAATGGCAAGAAATATCAAGGAAAGGTTGAGAATGAAACAAAATTGAAGCTTGACTGAATTTTTTCATCCTCAAATTTACAATTTGATCAATGCTACTTCCTTCAAGATTTTTTTTTTGCCATAATTCTGCAAAGAGTCATTCAGCATGTGAAATATCTTCTATTAACTATACTCTCATATAAATGGCCATGTTTGACACTTGGTCGACTTCATCACCTTTAAGGCTAAATAGTCAACACATAGAATATCAAAGTTTCTAGCATTAGAATTGGGAGAACTCTAAATAGACAGGATCTTTTTCCTTGAAGTTGGGGATACCTTCACAAAATGAATAGGCCATGATCTATAGAAAAAAGGAAAATAGCAGACACAAAGTTTTACGAGTTGAGCCAGCACTGAATGCAAAGTAGTAATTTTAAATAGATAAATATGAGCCACAATTCACAAAGTAGAAGGAAACTTTAAAACAAATGTAGTTCCTAATAGTTTGAAAACAAAAAGTATGCCCCCAACAAGATTTTAATGTTTGCTACTTGGATGAGGCTTTCTTTAGTATTTGATGAAAGTGAAAGGGCAAGCATAAAATTGGCATCATAGCCCTTTTTTTTTCTTTTGATTTTAATAAATAAGTCCTTTGATTGGTGGTGTTCTCCTATTCAAGCATGTAATTAGTTAGCTTGAATATTAAAAAAATTTAAATTTAAATTACACAATTATATTTTTGAAATTCAGTGTAAGAAATTACGGTGTTCAAAAGGTAGATAAAAAAATTACTTATTTTTTATTTTTAATGAGCTCTATATTGTATTAATAATAATTAACGAAAAAATTCTCACTCTAACTCAAAATAGTTGGGTAAACTTAAATAAAATTTAGATAGAAATTATGGAAATATGAATAAATTAATATTAGTTTTATATATTCATTTGAAACTTTAGAAAAATTAATCATAAATAATTGGATTAAAGGCTTTGGAATTGAAAAAAGAATAGAAAACATTGTTTTAAATTCCAGATAAAATAACATAATAAAAAATAAAAAATAAAAAATAAAAAATAAACTAATTGAAGTAAACATATAAAATGTCGAAAAATTAATCATAAATAATTGGATTAAAGGCTTTGGAATTGAAAAAAGAATAGAAAACATTGTTTTAAATTCCACATAAAATAACATAATAAAAAATAAAAAAATAAAAATTAAACTAATTGAATTAAACATATAAAATGTCATTTCTGCAAACCTAATCTGACCTACCGTCATTATTGTGTAAAACAGAAAAATTTCTTATGCTGAGAGCAGCCTGATTTCATTTAAGTATATTTTGAGAATATTTTAATTTTTTTTAAATAAAAAATTATTTTATTATTAAAAAATCTTTTATACTATATTAATAAGAATTCATGAATGTAAATTAAAATTAATTATTAATATTTAAATTTATATATAACTAGGAATAAAGATAAAATTTTTTAAATGAATGTAATTATACAATTGGATTTGAAATATTTTAACATGATTTAATTAGAGTTAACACCAAGGATAGGGGCCAGCACAGCCCAAGTTCGAGTTAGACACAGCTCAAACTTAACTCGTTAATTTATAAATCAATTCATGCTCAGATCAATTTCAAGTTTGAACTTATTCAACTCGACTAGCATTCGATTTTGGTCTGACTCAGACATTAACTGACCAATTTCAAATTTGTAAATGCGAATTGAGAATTATGTTACAAAAAATAAATAAATAGCCTATTTGAATTTAAAATATGAATCAATCATACATATCGACTTGTCTAATATATATTCTAATCATATTATTTTTATTTGTTGAATTCAAATCAATTCAATCTAGTCATAGCTCAAACTCGGCTGCATAAAAGTACAAGTTATACGTATAGTTTGTGGCTTCATTTAATAAACTCAATTTAAATTTCATTCAAGCTAAATATTTGATCTAAATATTGAGCGATTATCAAACTCCACAAATCATTCTTCAATCTGAGCATTCAAGTCAATTCCAATCTCAGTATAGTCATAAAAAAAAAAAAATTTACATATCTCTCAATTTTTTTTAAATAACATATTAAATCTCTTATTTTTTATTTTCAACTTAACACTCAAATCCTCCAAAAAGTAACATTTAAACTTTTTTCAATATTTTTGAAATTTTTTTTTTTGCTAATTATAACCGTTTAACTGTTTATTACTAATAACATATATATATATATATATCACTAATTTTTGTTTTTAAAAAATTTAAAGAGTTAAATTGTAAAATAAAAAATTTAATATATAATTAAAGCAAAATTAAAGGATATATATGTAAATGCCCTTATAAAAAGATATGCAAGCTCAGCAGAAAAATTTAATATTATTAGCATGAAAAAGCATCAAATGTATAAAATTAGCATAGCCAATCATCTACTGTACATGTTGGGTTAGTCTTCTTAATCACACATCACAAAAAAATGAATTAGATATAATTAAACCAGTGCAATAATATTAATAAACTGCATCCCACAATTATACTGAAAATTCAATTATATGCCAATTTCTCACCAGCATCATTGAATCCTAAAAAGAGCTCATAGAATGAGAAGAAAAGGAGCAAAGCACATCATAATCAAATCAGAAACCTGTTTTACATTATTCAGATTTCAAACTACAAGCGGCAATCAGTAAATCACACCACAGGAAGTAGCTATAAAGGAAGATTTCAGTTCACGGCTGGCTCATGACCGGCATTTTATGGAACTTGTTCACTGACAGTGAACATCAAAGAGAGTTCTTCCATTCAGAACAACATCATATCTTCTCAATCTTTTCAGCCTTCACGACAGGATTCTCCTTTGCTATAGCCTCTCGACCTGCAGCCTTGAAGTCAAATGAGCATTTGTGACTCTCAGGATAGCGGTGAGCCGAGCAGAATGCACTCCCACATCGACACTTGAAACCCATCAGCCCTACCCTCTTTCGACACACCAAGCATCGATTTGGTGGTTGTTTGTTACCCATTTCCTCTAACGATATCTTGCAGGGATACACAGCAGATTCCCTATTCAGGATCTCTGACTGCTCAGGAACCGGTTCGCATATTGCAGAAGATGACGATGATCCTGTAGAAGCTGGCTTCACCAGAGCCATCTCTTGTTGCTTCATCACAAGGCCCCTATAGCATTTTGAGCAAAGGTTGTTAGTCATAGCACTTCCGAAGAAACCACAGTTGTTTACGCATAGGATCGGGCTGTCGCATTTCTGGCATTCAGTCTCGTCGATATCGTTCTTCCAGCCCTCCTGGGCCATTTTCCAAAATAATAAAAATATAAGGTGATTCCACTAGAACAGAGATCAGAAAAGGATTACGACGCAATCTTTAAATCTTCCCCCCTATCTCTTCTGTGGGATCGAACAAGATGAGGCTCTCCTGAATTCAATTTCTTCACAAAAGAAGAGGTCAAGTATGCAAATTCAGATGATCCGCCATGTTACATATCAGTTAGAATGAATGAATCTTCACTGAACATTCAAATACCTGCCAAAAGGACATAAACTTTGCAATAAAACATCTAGTACATGACAAAACTCAACAAACCCTAACCTTTAGCAATACAAAACTAGAAGCAGAAACTTTAATTGATGATTTAGCAGTATTGGTAATTGGATAGGCTAAATATTACGGAGATAAGAGTGATCATCCACGCATCAATACTTCACAATTCAGAGATAAGCATGGAAAAGTTGTTTAGCTGATTCAAAGACCAAACGAGAACAAGTAGTACAAAAGAAGACTAAAAATAGGTAGAAGCAATCAGAGGAAAGAAATTCATATTTTTCTGAGAACCGGGTTTTTAGCATCACAACAAGCTCAGAATTTCCGAGTTTCCAACAACAATAACCTAACCCTTAAAAATCCCAAAAAGAGACAAAAACTACAGAAAAATCGCATGAAAACCAAATTAAAGAAAAAAATTAGCTTGAATCATAAGTTCTCATAGTTTTATCATCAAGAAACCATCATAGAACAAGATCGAGGAGAAATTGTAAAACTACACAGCGGAATTCAATCAAATCAAGGGTAGCTGCCTTTGCTCGATTCAGTAGGTTGGGAAAAAACAAAGACGAAATCTTAATCAATGAAAAAAGTGAGACGGAAGAGGATCCGTGGAAGAAGACATCGTAGGAGAAAGAGCTGACCTGCATCTGCTAGCTCTCAGCTCCGTGCAGCAAATGGAGGAGATTTGTGGAATTCTGGAAAGCGTTGGGGTTACGGCTAGGGTTTTACGGGGCAAGATTTTGACCGTATTATTTTGGATAAATTACAGCCAGGTCCTTACGATCTAATCCTATTCTCAAACATTCTAATTAATAAAACGGTAAACATCAGACGGATTCACGAGCGGCTTCCAGCTACTTCGAGCTCCAAATTAAAATTTTTAATTTCATTTTTTTAACTTCAACTCTATTTTCAAGTTATATCAATCTTAATCATAATTATATTTTTTATAAAAATATTTATCATATATTAAATACATTAAAATATATTATTATAAACTATTTTTTATAAAATATTTATATATAAATATTTCTCGATCATATTTTAGACAATTTAAAATATGTGCACGATTATGCACATATTAAATTAATTGTGATTTAAATTAATTTTATTATTTAAACAAGTTAACTTCGAATAAAAAGAAAAATGAATTGATTTTAAATAATTAAAATGTCACAAGTTTCAAAAAAAATTTAATTTTTTCAAATATTTTTTTATTATATTATTTTTAGGGTAACATAAATTTTTTAGCCCTAAACAAGTTACACCTAACATCACTCAGGCACTTTATAACCTTAAAAAATATTTATTTAATTTTTAGGTTAACTTTTAGCCTAATATTTTCATTAAATTTTAATCAAATTATTATAAATACGATAATATTGCCCTCATAGCGACCTTCTTACAGATAAGAGGAGGATTATGGTACCTTTTGATTCTTTTCCTCATTGCACTGTTGAAAATACTATCATAGTCATTATTGACATAAGAATTTTCAATTAATGTCATGCTTACCATGAAGATTATTGTGGAATATTTCCACAATAGATCACAGGTGTATGGCTGGCGAGGAGGCAGGCGTTGAGTTGTATAGTGTAATAGGGCCAGGAGAAGTGGCTAGACGATAGATAGAATGATGGGCGAGTAGCGGGGCGAGAGTGTGTCGTGTGAAAAAGAGATTTGGATGAGGCTCATTCTCACTAACTCAAATTTTTATTATATTGTGATGTATCAAATATGTAAAAAAAAAGATTTAAATATGAAAAGAGAGACGAAAAAAAAAGTGAATAATAATTAAGGTGTTCTAATAATTATTTATGTAAAAATATAAATACTTATTTTATTTTGAACGCCTGACTATTATGAAAGCTAAATTTAAATAAGTGGAATAAATAAATAAATCTTATAAGCTAAAAACTTCGTGAAGTTAAATTAAACACACAAAAAATGATGTTGAACGCATTAAAATAAACAAAAAAAATTGATGCCAAAGATAACATTTTTTTTATATTTATAAAAAAAATGTTTTTTTAATATGAAAAATTTATTTTCTAATATAATATTAGCTTTTATCCTTTTTAAATGGCGATGAAGTGGAAAGTTGGGTTAGAGAGAGAAAGACAGCTTCCGTGGGCCGCCAACCGATTCAACCACCACCCTCGGTTGTGCGTCGGCTGCCCGGGATCCGGCGGTCAGATGCCCAGTCCCTGATGATTGGATTCCGGGCATCTCCTTACAGCAACCCTTGCTGTGGACTCCAAAATTTGACCCAGCGCATAAGACCACGAACCTGCGATATTTGGTTTCAGATGACCGGTTCAAAGTAAGTAAGTCCTGAAAAAATAAGGGAGATGCTATTCCCCCTCTGACACCACCCCCGGGCTCCACCCTCTTCCCTCCTAATTTTTAAATTTATTCTCTTTCTTTTAATTAATTAATTATTTATTTAATTTATTTAATATATTTTTTTTTATTTATTTAATTAATTAATTAATTAATTTTAATATTTTTTTTATTTTATTTATTTAATA
>JAEMOT010000977.1:311-13198 GCA_019297695.1 Apostasia ramifera
GTGTTACTAGAAATCTTTGGTTGGGTTACAGAGTATTCAAAGAGGTTTTTTTTTGTTTTTTTGGATCTCCAGCCCCTGTAGAGGCTGTGTACAGGAAGTATATATACCCTGAGCCTGTGATGTCTAGTCACTTTCAGCCGAACAATCTACAGCTCTAGTGACAGCTCAATTAATGCCTGCGGACGGCTAGTATGTGACTCATGTTGTACGGCGTGTCAGCGGTTACGGTCCGTCGGCGGGAAAACCGCGCCTCCCTCAGAGAAGTACAATCCCCCAACGGTCAGATGTCACGTCGGGTCCTTGTTTTTCGGGGTGACAACCTTTCGGCGTCTTCTGTTCGGGATGAGGCTTCTTCTGTTCGGCTCGGATGCCTTGCTCACGTGGAGACCACGTGAGCGACCACGTGGACGGTCCAGATGAAAAGGCGCGAATCCAATTGCAACAGTCGTCAAAACCTATAATTGAAATTATCAGTAACACGAATACTCCCAAGTTGATTATAACTTATTTGCAGAAATTTATCTTTAATAAATGTTAAAGTAAGTCTTATATAAAAATATTACATCTCCAAAGTTAAGCATAAAATAAAATTAATTTTTATGAAATAAAATTAATTATTATATTATATATAAGAATGTGTAAAATATGAAATTAATTTTTTTTTATTTATGTATAAATTATGAAATAAAATTAATTTTTATTTTGATGAGAATTATACACAAGAGAAAAAGAAAAAAGAATAATAAAAACTAACATCATTTTTTTTTTAAGGTAAACCAACATCATTTTCACAAATTAATTTTTAGAATGTGTTCCACATTTCTCCTAATATAATTAACACATAAAAGAGAAAAAAGAGAAATTTCCACGTGTTGAGTTCTTATTGCTACTTCAAGCTCATAGTTGAATTTCTAAAAGTCAAAACTTCAACTTAAATTCTTAAAATTAAAAAAATTTATAGTTTTCATCCCAATTAAGAAATATTTATTAATTTCTCATTATATATTCTATAAAAGTATTATTCTCATTTATTAATTTTATAATCTTTTAAAATATAATTTAAAATATTCATATTTATTTTTAAAATTTTAAATTTTTATTAAAAATAAAAAATAAAAGAAATTAAATTTTAAATTTTTATTAAATTTTTTAAAAATAGTAAAAATAAAAGAATATAACGTAACTTTAAAATATATAATTTATTCAAATTAATCAAAAAATGATAAAATTTTACATTTTTTTATCTCAAAAGGTCATTAAAAATAATAAGATTTTAAAAGAAGAATAAAAACCATAACATTCCTACAATCTCGAATAATCAAATCTATTTTTTTTTTAATTAAGATAAATTTGCAATATAATTTTGTCCTCAGGCCCAAATGCAATTTACCCTTTTAATTATTTTCTTCGAATATTAGACATAATTAATTAACACCAACATTCATTTAATTACAAATCACGAAAAATTATTGGGTGCGCGCACCATTCGGACGCTCAATCAGAGGGCGCTATGTGTGCCCGGACCCACGCTCACTTACTACTCCCAGATTCCGACCTCCGTGAACCCATCTTCCGTCATGCAGGCGCGGAACATTCCGTTCGTATTGAACCCATACGCCACCTCCCCCTCGCCGGAGACAGCGATCACTCCGGCGAACCCCTCGTCGAGCCTCTCCTTCACAGAGAGGTCCACCGCCTCCTGCAGACTGAGGCCCCTGTACTCCATCATCGCCGCCACGTCCCTCGCCAGAGTCGCCCGGATGATGGCCTCCCCCTCGCCGGTGCACGACACCGCGCAGGAGCGGCAGGCGTAGGTGCCGGCGCCGATCAAGGGAGAGTCCCCGATCCGGCCGGCCTTCTTGTTCATCAGCCCGCCGGTCGAAGTTGCCGCCGCGCACCTCCGGTGACGGTCGACAGCTGCACAGCCCACCGTCTCCGGCGAGTATACGCTGATCGGGAGGCCGTTCATTCGCTGGAAACTTGCGGCCGGTGTCCCCTTGATGGCGGCGCTGGCTGTCGAGCCGCAGGTTTCTGTTCCGGCTAAGGGCACTCTGTAGTCAAACTGTCGAATTGACCATTTGCCCATGAGATTTGAATAAATCATCATTTTTGTTATTCAAAATTAAAAAAAAAAGGGTACATTACAGCAAGGTTAATATTTTAAAACTTAATATCATGCGGCTTTATGACTTTAAAAAATTAAAAATATCAAAAAAATTATTATTATTTTTATTATTTTTAAAATAAAAACCAAAATACCATCATTCCCCCTCTCTCTCTCTCTCTCTCTCTCTCTCTCTCTCTCTCACACACACACACACACACACCCCCTCCCACCAGTTCTCTGCCACTAGTGCTAAATACTTGTTTGATTAGAGAATAAATTTGAGTAAAAAAAATTATTTTATGAAATTAATGTAAAAAAAATTATTTTAATATTTAGAGGTATGTATGATGTGAAATAAATTACTTTTAAAGTTAAAATTTATATTGGATGTGAAATAAAATTAATTTTTAGGATTAAAATTTGTGTTAAATATAAAATAAAATTATTAAAATTTATAATATATTAAAATATCTCCAGCAAACTGGTGAGAGGGTAGAAGAGGAGAGGGCCAGAAAGTATTTTTAAATTTTTTTAAAAAATAATAAATAATAAAATAATAACTTATTTGATAATTTTATAAAAATATTAAAATTTAAAATAAAAATCTAACTATAATTTATCTACAAAATCATAATAAATAGTTCATTTATTGTTAGAGATCCACCCTTCAATTCTCTCTTATTTGAGATTATATATAATTAAGTCCTTCCTAATTTCAACTTCATCAAATGAATTCATTAAATTAAAAATATATGCATCCATCTCTCACAATTTTAACCCCTAATTAAAGTGCCAATTTTGCTTTTTGACATTAATTTCTAATATTACTTAATAATTAGGACATATTTGCACATATTTTTAATATGAAAAACTTATTTAATTAAGTTGAAAATGTCAATCACCTTATTTTATGTAGGCCCAAAAATTTAGGCCCTGTTTAGCACGAGGACCAAAACAGGACCACAATAGTACTAGTTTAAAAAATAACAATAATAATAATAAATAANAATATTTGAATTTATATAGAATATTTTAAAAATTTTATTTATTATTATTATTATTTTTTAAAATAATACTATTTTGATCCTGTTTTAAAATATATTCATCAAAAAAAAGTTCAATAATGTAGAGTCTTCATAATAAATTCGACACGCTCCCTTAATATTTAGATCTTCAATAATAAACTATCGCTCCAATAATAACTGCAGGTCCAAAAGAACATAAATAAAACAATATTATATTTATTATTTTTCCTTTTAATTTATTATAAATTACATCAACCTTGACATTAAAAAAAAAATACTACAACATAATTTTTACTATATCTCAAGTGTCACAATTTTTCTCTTATTTAATTTTCATACTAAAAAATTTTCCTTCCTTCATGTCATCCAATTGATCTCATCTATTAATTGCTATCAATAATAATTAAAATAAAATGACATCTATAAAATTTTAATTAGTATCTTGCCCCTTATGATTTAAGGAATTAAATGTATTATTCATATTATTTATTTTTTATATATCAAATTATTTTAATTTAATACGAGTTATATATCAAAAATTCTAGAATTTAAATTGAAAGCAAATTAACTTACCAAAATAGTATTGGCTTCTTTGGCTAGTTTGAGCATGCGCACGTTTTCGTCAGTGATGAAATAACTATTTTCCACAATTTCAACTCCCTATAAAAAATAAAATATATTTAGTTAGTTGCATCACTCATACATATATATAACTAATAATTTAGGAATAAATCAAAAAAAAAATTAATAACTTACACATGATTATTTAGGGAGGAAATTAGTTTAGCATTATTTTAATATTATATAATATTATTTAAACATTCTAATATATAAATATAAAATTTTAAGTAATAATTTAAAATTTTTTACAATATTATAAATACATATTATTAAATTTAATAATTATTTTTAAAATTATATAATATAATAATAAATTAATATTAAATTAAACACCCCTTTAGTATGAGTGAGATGAGAACGATCTAAGTTCGAGTCAAGTTGGGAACAGCTCATCATAATTCAATTCAAATTTGAGCTAGCTCGTTTCAATTTCGAACTAACTCGAATCTTGATCCAAACAACACAAGTTTTCGAAGAATTAAAATTTTTTTAAAAAATTATCTCAATTAAAATATAAAATTAAATAAAGCATACTCACAAGTTTTCTTAAAAAATATTATAATAATAATTAATATATACTTATATATATATATAATAAAATAATTATAATAAATAACTAAATGTATTATTTATGTTTATAAAAATAAAGCTTAAGCTAAGTTGATTTAATCTGATTATGATTCGTGAGTTAATTCAATAAATTATAATTGAGCTCAATTTACTAGTTAGACTCTCATCCCGACCTTTAAGTTATATATGGCTATACTTAATTTTAGACCTTTCTCCTATTACATTTAATATTTTTAGTAGTTTGCTCAAGTTATTATTTTATTCTTAAAATATTTGCGATATTTTATGGGAATCTAGTGAACATTTTCTTGGATATGAGCCTAACTAGCAATTAAAAAGATATTGTGTTATAATTATTAAAATGTATGTTAGATAATAATGTATTTTAATTTTTATTAATTTGTATTAAAGCAAGAAATATAATGAAAATGTTCACAAATAAATTACTACTAAAAATTATATGTATTTTATTTTAATTTTTTTTTATTTATATATAATATATTTTTTAAAAATATTGTGTTCACTATTGCTTTAACTTCCATCAATCTTTCAAAAATGCCCTTTCTCAAAAATATCTTCTTTTTTTTTGTTTTAAAAGTTCATGTTGTTTTTAATTCACCAATATTAACACTTTATAAATTTATAATTCCATCTCTATCTCTCTACACAAGAATATTCGCATTTCAAAAATGTCCTTTTCAAAAATATCATTTTTTTTTTCAATTTTAAAGTTCATGTTGTTTTTAATTCACCATTATTAACATTTTTTTAATTTTATAATTCCATCTCTATTTCTTTACATAAGAATATTCGCGGGGAAATTATTAAAAGTAATTGTTAAAAGCTTTTTGCGTAAAAAATAATTTCATTTTGAACCTTTTATATTTTATGAAATATTTTTAATTATATTATTACTTCAAAAATAAAATATTTTCAATTATATTAAAATAAATTAAATAATTTTAATAATTTCCCCTGTCTGAAACCTGTTCTCGAGCAAATTCCTCTGCTCCGTCGAACGCGAGGTAGGAATGCGGCGACTTGTCCATGACGAGCCGCGCGAGGCTGACAGGGTTCTTCACCGTCGACAAGCCGGAGACGGCGCCGCACCGGCGGGCGGCGCCGTCCATGATGCTCGCCTCCATCTCCACCGTCCCCTTGTCAGTGAGGACGGATCCCCTGCCGGAGTTGAAGAAGGGGTCCGACTCCAGCTCCCTCACCACCAGCTCCACCACGTCCACCGCCGGCGCATCAGCCCGCAGCGCCGCGGCTCCGGCGAGAAGGCATCGCCGGAGCACCCGCTTCCCCTCCTCCTGCCGCTCGGCCGGGAGGTTCGGGTCGACGCCGGCGCCGCCGTGGATCGCAATGGCCCATTGCCCCATCTCTCTCTGCCTGCTGAATTCTGATCGCCTCGAGGGCATTATATATGCAGGGGAGAAGGATGGCGGACGCGAAACTGAAATATGATGAACTTTAATAAGTGGTTTGGGGTCCGGCAAGCCACTCGAACTTCTTTTAAAAAAAAAAAAAAAATTCCTAAATGTAATAAAAAAAATTAATTTAGTATTAAAAATTACATAAAATATGAAATAAAATTAATTAAAATATTTATATTTATATTAAAAGTAAAATAAAATTAATTTTTATAATTAAAAATTATTTAATTAAAAAAATAGTTCAAACCAAATGAGTTTTACATTCTGTAAAAATCCTAAAATAAGTGTTTTAATTTAAAATATATGAATCAAGATATAAAATTATTAGAATATAAGAAACTTATATGTAATTTACCTAAATTTTAAGCAAAATTTGGAGAGTTCAGTCCTATAACATAAATTTTATATTCCATATGTTAAACTATTTTTTAAAAGTTCAATTATTTTATGTAAAGAAAATATTATGAGTATTTTTTTATGAAAAGAAAATATTATGAGTTGTGGGTGCAATAAATCGTTATCAGCATATTAATTAATCTAAGACATTTTGGGTGCATGTGGTTGCCACCTATAACAGCCATTATATGTAACAAATATATAACATCACGTTCGTGTTTATAATATTGAAATGCCATTTTCATCTGATATTTTTTTCACTAAATTTCTAAATTTAAAACTCGTATAAAGTAGACATACATCGCACAATTCTTCTTCAACACGTACAAAATATATACTTTACATATGGCGCCATATTGAGGAAAAGGTAACCCATCACAAGCATACTTTTAGTCGACTTGATCAATAACTATAACGGCAATCCAAGTAGCGTTGCTGTGCAAAGGCTTAGAACGGTTCACTTGTTATCTCATCTGAAGCAATTAATTCAACTAGCTAACAACTACTAACATAAGCTTATTTGTGTTTAACACACGAGTAAAAGAGCTTCATGTCTCGTAAAAATTTGACAGAACCGTCCAAATCTTATTTACATTATTCAAAAGAAGCGATGTCATATATGATGGTTGTATCCCATGACATGGTAGAGCATGACGGATTTGTTTATAACGAAAACAAGGCCACTAATCTTCTTTGGATCAATCAAAATATAGATGATTATCAAGTAGCTTTGAATTTTTCAGTTTGTTTTCATGTGAAATAAAATATTGGTATATATTTATTTCTTTTATAGTTTAAATTCTAGAGATAATTATTTAGTAATAGCAAGAAAATTAAAGGAATATATGATTTAATATTATCTTAATATTATGTAGAGAAAATAATTATTTAATTTAATGATATTTATATATAATTTTTTATAAAATTACATAATTATTAAATAAAAGATGACATCTAAATTACATAATATACCACGAAGATAATAATAAACCAAATACCTTCTGAATATATTCAAAATGTAAAAAAAATAAAATTTAGTTGAAAATCATTAGAATTATTATGGCTTCTAAATTTAATTAAATTTTAAGGTTAATTACTTAATGATTCTTATAATTTACTCATTATTAATTATACCTTGGCTAAATTATTTTTAATAAGTTCATAATATTTTTTACTTAAATCTTTGAAGTTTATAATGAGGATTAATAATAAAGCAGAATAAAGAACTAACAGTGTACAGATTTAAACGAGAGATTTCAAAATTTATGTATTAAATTATAATTATTAATAAATTATAAAGATTTGTCAATAATTTACTCTAAATTTTATCATAAATTAAAAGCAAATTATTTGAAATTATATATACATGTAACCATATTTTTGAATATGTCTTTGTTTTCTCATATACACATAATTATTCTATTGTATTATCGCAACAAAATTTCTTAAAAATTTTCATCGATAGTTGAACTTCATTTCACCTGAATTCTCGATTATTTCGATGCTAATATGACGTTATTTCACACTATTTAATAAAATAATTATTTAATTTGATCATATATTTTAAATATTATTATATAAAATTTTAGAATCGAAATTCTAAGATCATATTCTGTGCCATCTAAAATAGAAGTATATTTATATATCAATTTATTTATGAGTGAGAAATTTAAAAAATCAGAATAAAAAAGATTAAAATATTTTATTTATAGCATTTTATGTCCTAAAACTTGATTAAAAAATTTAATTTATATTATATAATATTAGATTAAATAAATAATAATTAATTAGTAATATTAAAATTCGTCAATATTTGGATTGCATTATACCATACGCCTACTAACAAATCCTACTCAGTTTGAATCGAATCCTGACTCAAATTCTAAATAAAATATTTTATTTTTTTCCTCGAAAAGAAATAAAATATTTTTATTATTCTTTTCGTGCCATCCCAGTCATCTGATAATAATTACAGCTAATACAATGGGTATGCTGAGCTAATTAAATAAATTAATCCCGTCAATTAAATTATTTTAAAAAAAAATGATTGGCCGCTATGGGGATAGTTTGACAAAAAATCAATAATTTCTTTTTTTTTTTGATAAACAAAATCAATAATTTCTTAACATTCATATCAATATCTACTCAAATTAAATTTAGGACAAATTACACCCAGGTCCCTGAGTTTAAGAGTTATTATCACACAGGTCAACATTTTTTAAATTATATCATCGGGGTTCCTAGGTTTTCAAAAATTATCATCTGGGTCCTTTTTTATTTTTTTATTATTAAAAAATNGGTAATTTTTATATTTTTAATAATAAAAAAATAAAAAATAAGACCCAGATGATAATTTTTGAAAACCTAGAGATCCCGATTATATAATTTAAAAAACATAGACCTGTGTGATAATAACCCTTCAAAGACCTGGGTGTAATTTGCCCTTAAATTTATGTCGTATTTATTAAACTAAGCTACCAGTTATATTTACGATTTATAATTTTTTTTAGCTAAGTTTAAGTCACAATTAGATCGAATTGATTCATACTAAATTTGCTCAGTTTTTTTAAAATAAAAATAATATAATTTATAATTTTTTCTTTATTATTTTATATAAAAATGCAAGATATAATGTTTAAAGTTGTGTTGAATAAAATTGTAGATATATATGTGATTGGCTGATATTTGAATTGCAATGAAGGTTTCTAAATACTTTTTCAAAATAATTCTAAATTTACTGGGGGATTTGAACCGGCTCGACTACGATTCTGGTGAGCTTGAAATCAAAAGTTCAAGCGATAATTCGAGCTTGAATTAAACTGTAAATCAACATCATGACTCGAATTCAGATCCTTACAATATTACTGAATTAACTAGATAAAAATGTTATTTAGTAATATTAATTATTGTGCAATAATATGCACTGAAAAATTCGGATCGTCGGACATATAGTTAGCCAAATAAATCGTGCCAAATAAATATGAGAAATAATGATAATAGAAGAACGAAGCAATCACAAGAATACTAAATTTACGTAGTTCGAAGGTATTCCTCCTACATCCACAGAGACAGATTTTATTATATAGAAAATTAAATAGAAAGAGAACCTTACTTATACCAATTACCTAATTCTCGATCTCAGAAAATAGATTTTTTTCTTCTTTCAGATTAGACAATCCATTCGCTCCTCGAGCCTCAAATGATTGCATCTAGATTCCTACGAAATCACCTTTATAGCTGACGAAGAAGATCCATGAGAATCACTGCTGAAAATATCTATGTAAATCATCTATTCATGTTTCTCAAGAAGAAGCTTGAGAACTTGCAGTCTTGAATTAGAAATTCTTATAATCCCACTTATAGCTTATCTGATCATCTTATATTAATAATGGTAGTATATAATAAATTTTATATCTGATTCTCATAAAAAATTCTCAAACAACCTAACAAATAATTCTTATAAATAAAATTATTTAAATTAATTTTTATCTCATAATATATATATATATATATATATATTTATCTCATAATAAATATGTTATAATATGATAAGGATTAAATAATCCAATGAGCTAAGCACATTTTATTTTATTTAAATCATATTTAATAATTAATTACTAAATAAAAGTAAATTACATCCAGATCCTTGAGTTTAAAGCTTAATAATACACAGATCTACATTATAACATGAGGGTCCTTGAGTTTTAATAAATTATCAAATGGATCTTTTTTATTTTTTTTATTAAAATTTTTAAAATTATTATTATACCCCTCCTCCTCTTTGAAGGAGAGAGAAAGAGGAGGGGTATAGTAATAAAAAAATAAAAAAGGACTCATTTGATAATTTAATAAAATTTAGGAATCCCGATATTATAATTTTAAAATTCTGAATTTGTGTGTTATTAAGCCTTAAACTCAGGGACCTGGGTATAATTTATCCAAAGATTTATATTATGTATAATGTTTTTGATGCAGTGAATCGGTGGCATTTTTTGAGAGAGGTTTCCTGTATTTATTGTAAAGGTTTTATGTGATAATTTGTAATAAATTAGTAAATTAAATTTGAATAAAAACGTGTTCTTTTCTATCAAAACAAAAAAAATTAATTGAACATTTCCGTACTTTGATTTGAGGAGACTTCTATTTTTTATGTAATATTTAAAATTGTGCGGAAATTGATATATTACATTTTGTCCCCTGAGATTAAAGGACGTTTACATGTTGGTCCACATTTCATTTCACAAAAATCTTTTTAACCGTCAAGTTTTCATTCCATGTTAGTCCTCAAGATTGGTAAATTATATCTTAGTCTTTTTAAAAAACTTTCATCTAAAAATTAACACCTTGAGCAAAATATATAGTTAAGATTATTCTTTTTTAGTATTTCTATTATTCTATCTTACAAAAAATTGTTATACTTCGCCATTCTATTGTCTCTTTTTGGTAGGCCCTCGCAATCATATTTCATCTGACCTCTCTCTCTCTTGTGCTCTCTCGCAAGAATAGAGAGAGATAAATAATTTTGTTATTTAAGAAAAATTAAAAGGAAATTTAGTAGAAGAGCCAGCATGAAAATGAAAATTGGCTCCATGGATTTGAGTGCAAAATATAGAGATTAATATGAAAGAGATCCCCTAATCTTAATAACTCAAATGTAATTTCACAATAAAATGGTCACAATACTTCACAAAAAGACAATGGATGAGATCACACACCTAAGTAATTTGTGTAAATTAATGCTAATCAAACTACATCAAAATTTTTAAGTTATCAATTATGTCAATCGAGTTTTTAAAACTCAGTTTCAATTTCAGTTTAAGTCACGAAAAAAAAGTATTAATTTCAACAGTTTCGATAGTTTCGGTAATTTCAGAATCGATAATTTTAGTCTTTTTTATAAATTATACAAATTTTATAAAATTAAATTTATTAATAAAAATTATTGAATATTATTTTTAGAGAAAAATAGATTTCAGTAGTTTTGATTGAGTTTTCGTCAGATTTTGATAGTTTTGGCTGAAACTGCCGAAACTAATAAGTTTCGGCCGAAATCAAAAGTCGGTAGCTTTTTCTAATTGGTTTTGACCTAAACCGATGCAAAATTTCTAAGTTTTAATACCTCGATGTCAAGTAATAGTTTTTTAATACATTAAAATTAATATTAAAATACAGGCATCAATTTGATTTTTTTTATTTTCTTTTGAATCTGTTTAGATTTTAAATTAATTAGTTCAAATTATAGATTTTGGATATGTTACTCTGAAACCCTTGTTTTATGCTGTTAGTGTACCTCCCTATACAATTGCAGTAGCCCAATCCATTCTGGTTGGTTTTCTCTTCGGTGCCGATTCACGAAAAAGGATAGGATCAATCTCGATCATCCATATGTTACACACAAAGCACGTAGCTTGAGAAGTTTTTGTTACATTCAAGGGAGATGACGCTCATAGGCAAATCCCAAATCAGTAAAGCATTGGAGAGATACTGAGTATATATGAGAACTAGCTCTAGAAAAGTTTTAGGTTAGCTGGAGGATGACCTGCAGTAGTAAGGTCTATCTCAGTACGGAGGTCGGCCTTTAGCAACGACCTTCAACACCAGTTTGGCCATCTTAGAAGATTTTTTCAGGTCAACCTGGAGGCGATCTCAATAGTGAGGTTAACCACAGATTTGACCGTTGGTCTGTTTTGATTCTCCAATGGCTAACTCCAAGTCTTTTCCAGCTAATTATTCTAACCGTTGAAACGCTCATTATATAAGGAGATGAGGGTTGTTGGGGAATTTTTTTTGGCTCATTGAGCTCTCTAATTGCTCCCAACAATCACTTTCATTCTCCACTATTCTAAAAGTAAGTAAAGCATTCAAATAGAGTTTCAATTAAGCATTTAAGATGATCTAGGTGTAATTTTGGACTCAAGTTCTCATTCACTCGTCTTCTAATTCTCAAGATTCAATTATAAGAAAAAAGAGTGATTAATTTTTTCTTTTATTATAATATTTTAATTTTTTCTTTTTGCCTTCATTTTGTGTTCGAATAGTACCTCCAAATAAAAGTTAGAAGAGGTGAGTAAGTATATCCTCACTTAAAAGTGAGAAGGGTTTATAGTGAGTGCATAGAGAAGAATTTGTATACGGTCTTTTCGGCTTAAATTAATGAGTGTGTTATAGTGAAATTTTTTTCGATCAGGTGGGGTGAATTAGGCTCGTGTTTGAGCTGAACCACGTTATATCATGTATTTATTATGGATGCGATATTCTCCTCCTGTTTACACTTATATTCGTTTCCTCTTGCCTTATCTACCTTTTATTTATTGCACTAATCTTTTATATTAAATAAATTATTTTTTTTAAAATTTATGTCTATTTATTTCTTTTAAACATCATACTTGATCCTACAACTATAGTCTAAGTGACTTTACAGCAAACTTTATTTATCTAGATTCAAAATAAAATTTTATTTATAAATAAATTTTGCAAAGTCTGTTTTTCTTTTAAAGTTAACATATGATTTTATTTGGGATGGAATAGCTGTTTTTTATATGATTTTAAATTTTCATTCAGTGAATTTATATTTCAGCGAATAATTTGTGAAAAACCTTTTTTTTTTATTACAAAGTCAAATTACATCAAATTAAGACGTACAAAAGATAATATCTTCTGTAACGATGTCTTGCATAAAATTCGAGAATTAATCCAAAGTTCAATTAGATATATATATATATATATATATAT
>JAEMOT010000977.1:13647-48133 GCA_019297695.1 Apostasia ramifera
ATATATATATATATATACATATTATTTTAAATTTTAACTGCATAATCACAAATTGTATCCTCTTTATTAATTTAGAGAAAATCTAATTTTTAATTTTATTTAAGTAGAAGAAGATTTTGCTATTCTTCAATACGAAGGGTGAGGTTTGAAATTATAAATTCAAAGGGCAGGTAAAATATATAAATATCTAATTAATTTAGGTTCTGTTTGATAATAAGAAAAAAAAAAATTTAGTTGAAATTTTTAGTTATTTTTGAAAAATATGTATAATGTGAAATAAAGTAAGTTAATTATATTAAAAATTGTGTAGGATATGAAATAAAGTTGATTGATTTATTGAGAATTGTGTTGGATGTGAAATAAAGTGATTCTTTAATGTTGGAATTTGTGGGGGATAAAATATAAAATAATTTTTTAATATTTTTTTAAAATAAATTTAAGATTTTCGCCACGAGTAATTTTAGTCATGATTTTTAGCACATCGACAAACAAGGCCTTAGAGCTTAAATAAGTATAAAAGTTTTTCTAAACATAAATATTATGTAATTATTAAGTTTCTCAGTTTATGTTTTTTGGGCCGGCCCAAACGAACAACAATAATGTTTTATTAGCCCGGTAAAACAAGCCCACAGTGACAACGCATGATTGGCCCATTTAGCTGTCTGGATGCAAACAAACCAACAATACGTTCATATTCAATAACAAATGGCCCATTGCTAACTGGGCCTGGCCCATCAAGTCTAGTCATTTTGGATGTCATAATTCAAACTATTGCAAACTATACGTAATTCAATGCGACTTGGTTTGTTAAACCCGAACTAATTCACTTGTTCTTAAAGTTGAAAATTTGAAAAGAGTATTTAAGCAGAGAATAACTTTGCAAAAAAAAAATAAAAAAGCCCTAACATTAAAAAATCATTAACATAATGCATCACATTTTCGCACTATATAATGATACTTCTACTGCATCCGATGCTTATTGTATTCTTCTTGTAATCTTCTTTATGAAAATTAATAAAGTTTTTCTCGGCTATCATGAGTTTTTCAATATTTATTTTGTGTTCATTGTTCCTAATTATCTTATAGTTTAGATGTTTACTTTTGTCCTTTAAAATTTCAATTATATTTCTTTGATAAACTATGTAGATGAACTAATTTAAATATAATAAAAGACATTAATAAAGAGTAACAATAATATCTAACTTTATGATATTTTTTAGTTTGAATTGCGCTATATATAAATATTGAAATTTGAATTTTCATTTTTATCAAAAAAAAAAATTTAATAAAATGTTAATAATCAATTAAATTATGTTTTTAGACCAATTCCAAACGATTCACCGATTAGTAACATCTGGGCCCCGTTTGTCTGTGAGTTAAAAATTAACCTGGTTTAATTTTAACCTAACATATCACATCACACATAAAATTTAATATTAAAAATTAATTTTATTCACATCCTACATACATTACTAAAATAATAACCAACTTATATCACATCTCTCATATATCTCAACATAATAATTAATTTTATTTCACGTTATTCACAATTTTTAATAAAAAAATATTTCTATTTAAGTTTAATTTTAACCTTGTTAAATTTAACTTTACAAATAAACAAATCCCTGGTCATGAGGTTAACTTTTTTGAGAACGGATTGGGTCAGGTTGGCCCAGTGTCAAGGGTAAATTTCATGCCAGACCCAAAGTTTAAACTATCCTTTAATTCGATCCAAATTTATGAAATTTTTTGGAACGTATAACGTATTCTTATGAGGCATGAAGTATTAAAAGATAATATAATAAATTTATTAAATTATCTTTTAATGATATGATGCAAAAGTAATTAACTTTTTTTGTCTCGGTTTCAACCTCAATCATGTCGAGGTTTAATACTTTAAAGTTCAAAGTACAGTCCTCGAGGTTTGACCTCATGCATCAACAATGATGTAATATAAACTCGATCTTTCATGATATGTTATAGATATGCCAACTGAACTACATTGCTCAAGTCCTCTAGAGCAGATAATTAGATTGAAGAGCTTGATATCTCTAAATGTGGTCATATAATCGACTAATTAAAAATTATTTGAAGACATTATCATTAATGAATAATGTTATTACAATGCATGCACGTGCGATAACTACTATTATAATTTCTAGGTGCAATGTTATACGCGGTTAGACATTATTAGAGCTCATGATTATCGATATAGACTAAGGAGTTTTCTAGTATTACTTCTCTTAATTGTAAGAAGAGGAAAATTTTCGCAATGTATGCACCAAGAATTAAAACATTAAAAATATTAATGCATTAAATTGAGACGCCTAAAGCTATTGTTCATTTTATTATGAGATTTGCTCTCAATCTCGCACCATTTATTCTCTATGTTTTTTATCTTCTGAAATCCTACATTTCAACAATCACCGGCTATTCTTATCCTTCCCTTGTTGAAGAGAGTTGAAGTGCTCGCATCAAGCATCTGCAGTATTAGCTTATAATTTTTCGCACACCTTTTTAGCATCGTATTTCTCAACTTTTCTTAACCAAGATATTTCGGATCACAATTTCCACTCATGTAGATTAAGCACTTCCAATAGTCTTTACATAGATCTACAACAATAAACTACAATGGCCTAATCAAAAAATTATAAGAAGTTTATCTAAAATTGTAAAACATGTAAATAATTAATCTCAAAAATAAATTTATAGCAAAATACTTTGAGAATTCAAAAAATTTCAAATTAGGAACCCATTAATTTAATAATTTATAATTGTTAATTGTAGACATAACAAAAATTTACTCTAACAGTGAATATAATAATCAATGTAATATTTGATTTATTAAATTGTCAGTAACAATCACAATAAAACTTTCAAGCAGAAATCACAATAAATAAATTAATTTAGTGAGCTCGATAATATTTTTAATAATAATAATAACAATAGCAGTAATAATAACAATAACAATGATAATAATAATAATAATAATAATTAATTGAAGAAAAAAAAAAAATAATTATTATTATTATTCTTCTTCTTCCAAGCTTACAACCGGCTTCCTGCTTCCTCTATCCTGCGCCTCCGCCCCCTTACCCTCCTCCTCACTCTCAACAAAAACCTAAATTCTTCGAATTCTCAAATCCAAGATCGAATCCCTTTCTCTCGATCACTCATCGATCCCATGAATTCGATCGCCCGGCCATGGCTTTCTCTCTCGATCCTCCTCCTCTGCTCTTTGTCCCCCCTTTCCCTCTCTTCCCCAACTCAGCGCCGTCTTCTCCAGTCGAGCTCCCCTTCGCCTCAGAACCTTCAGGTCTTCCCTTCCACCTCCGTCCCGGCCTTCATAAACCCTCCCCCACCGCCTCCGTCGCCCGATTCATCTCCGCCTCGGCCAGCGCCTGCGCCGGCCGCCAAGAATTCAGACAGCGGGAAGATAGCCGTGGCCGTGGTCGCCACCGCCGCCTGCACCTTCGCCGTCTCCGGCCTCCTCTTCTTCGCCTTCTATCGCTACACTGAAAAGAAGCGCCGGATGCCGGAGCCCCGCGTTCACAGCTCCGATGGCGCTGGCGATGCTCCGATGAGCTTTTTCAGATCGAAGCAGGAGCCGAAGGTCAAGGGCGTGATCGTCGATGATAACGGCCTCGATGCTGTCTACTTGAAAAGCCTCGTCGGCTCCGATCCGAGGCGATGCGAGCACTGCAAAGGCTCCCTCGACCGACGCCAACAAGACGAGGAGGCGGCAGGGAATGCGGGGAACAATCGGAGTCACTGGCGTCGAAAGAACGATCATCGTACCCAACAGATCCCGCTGCTACCTCCCAATTCGATTCATTCCTCATCCATAATTATCTCCCAATCTAACTCGTCAATTAATTACACGTCTTCCTCCAGCGCCGCCGTACCGCAACCAGCCCCACCTGCACAGCCGAAATCCCAACCGCTACCGCCTCCTTCTCCTCCGATCCCGCAGGCACCGCCGATGGGAAAGGGTCCAGCGCCTCCTCCACCGCCACCGATGAAAAAGGGCCCAGCGCCCCCGCCACCGCCGCCACCGAGGAAAGCTGGGGCTGCGCCTCCGCCGCCCCCACCGGCGTTCGGTGCGGCGTCTTCTTCGAAGCCGCCGGCGGCGCCGGCTGCTCCTGGGGCGGAGGGTGGGAGGGTGCGACCGAGGCTGAAGCCGCTGCACTGGGACAAGCTGACGCCGGCGAACGCGGGGCGATCGATGGTGTGGGACAGAATCAACGACGGTTCGATCAGGTACGTGGCACTCTCGACGGCTGAGGTTCGATTTTTAAATGTCTCATTGGAGGAACTCGTTCTCCCTCGAAGTCTCCCAGTAATTAATGGGTTTGTCCAACGCGTCTTTGTGTAGTCATTGCGCCGCCACTTGACCAATAGAATACAAATAGGAAATTACATGTTTACCATTGATTTAGGGTTTGCTCTAGAAAATATCCGTTCGAAATTCGTTTGATTTTTGAATCGGCCCGAAGTCAATTTAAAAATTTTCAATCGAATTATTAGCTAAGACTTTGGCTCAAAATATTATTCGATTTGACTTGAAATTATATGTATAGCAAAAATAATATTAATATAATATATATATATATATATATAAAATATCATTATATCTAATTAGCTAATAGTTTAGTGGTAGAGTGGAAGAGATTTAAGGCTTATTTTTCTTAAGTTTTAAAAATCAAATCCTCTTAAACATATAATATTTCTATATTTTTTTACAATTACAAGCTGATTTGAATCATGATTCGAGCCGAGTCGGCTCGAATCATATCTCATTTCGATTTCGAACCGATTTCAAGCTAAGTTGAACTCGAAATTTTTGACTTCGAGTTGCCTTCGACTCACTCAAAATCGGTCCGATAACGACCCTAGTTAGCTTAAATTTGTTAATTGAAATATACTAGTTTTGAGTCATTTAATTTTGAATTAACAGTTATAATGAATGTTATATATAGTTTAATTTCCTCGGAATACACTATAAAAATTATTATAAAAATTAAATATATGCATGTGCTTTATTTAAAAAAATGATTATGTTAGTTAAGATTGAATGACAACAGACAATGGAATTTGAATATGAGATTTTTATTTATTAATATTATGTTAGGTACATCATAATTAGTTGACCTAAAATTTAAGATTTTTGGTTAATTGGTAACCAAATTAGTCCTCGTGACTAAATTTTTAAAATAGCTTATTTTTATTGATAGGCAAAATTTATTTTTTTAAAATAAATAATAATACTATTAGCTAAGTGTTGACATAGGATGTGGGGGTCCCAGGAAACACCAAAGAGAAAGAGAGTTCCGGGAGACGGCGGCGCGCAAAAGGGGTGAGCCTGTTAATGAAAGTTCATGGAGGGAACCAGTTCAGAACATTCAGAGAAACACACAGAGATTTAAGGTGGTTTAGGGATGAAATCCCCTACGTCCACCGGTCGATCAGCGAAAAAGGTTTCACTAATGGAAAAAAAGTGGCCCTGAAGGCTTGTACAGTGTTGTTCGGAAGAAAAGAAAAAGAAGAAGAAAGAGAGCTCCTCAGTTGGGGCTCTGTTACAAAATGAGGGTTCGAATCCCTGTTGGGGACTGTTTCAGGGGTATTTGTAGCCGTTGGAGTGCGTGGCTTCACCCTATTTTTTCGGAGAAAATGTGATGGACAAGCTCTAGGTCCGCGCCGTTTGTCTGCCACCGGAGAGGCCTGCAGCTGCCCAAAAGGACGATATCTTTTAATATTGGTACTTTTTTCTGGGGATCCGTGATGGCTGGAGCATGCGGATCCTTGATTTGTCGGTCTTGGGGATAGGCGCCCTGTACGGGGAACGACGCGGTAGGTGGAGCTGACTATGACAGGCAGTGCTCTGTAATCTCGTGCCCGAGGTTATCAGAGTTGTCCTGAGATGTCGGGGACGAGGTTAGGTTGAATCCTCGCAGTCGAGGTTTGACCTGGTCAAAAAGTCTTGCAAAGTCAAAGAGATGAGTCAGCAAATAAATTAAGTAAATGGAGGCCAGCCAGGCGCCACGTGTTCGATTAGGATGCAGCGCGGGAACCACGTGTTAACACTAAGGAAAACACTTTTTGTTTCTACCTAATCAGTCTCCACATCACTAATCCTAATGAACACAAAAATGAGTAAGCCCTATATTTTAATACAATACTTTGACTTTAGATGCTCCATTTAGACTAATGCATCACAATTTAAATTAGAGTCATATTAGATATTCTAAATTGATCAATTATAATTTAAAATTTTAATATATTAAATTATATTATCTAATAAATTAAGTATTAATTTAATAATTTATTAAGATTTCACAGTATTTTTTTTTAAATTAAGACAAGGTTGAACTGAAAACTTTGATACCTAGACAAAGTCATTCTCCATTAAATCACTAGAGCTCTACAATTTAAAGAGATGCTTTGTAGTCTGACAAATTTTAAATTTAATTATGATTTTTATATGATAATAATATCACATAAGTCAATATTTGAGATCATTAGTGGAGATATGTGATATTTCTCTAATTTAAATTAAATTAAGAAGTTACATGAATCTTTTGAAAAGATAAACTAATTTGTGAATTAGGTTTTTTTTTTATATATATATAATTGTTTTTACATGGTGTTTAGATTAAAAGAAATGGAAGATTCTAATGCCAATGAATGAATTTGTTACATGTCAACTGCTGCAAATCATATCACTCTACATATAGCAGTTATGCTTCAAATGTATTTTGATCAAAAAAAAAAAAAAAAAAAATTGTTATGCTTCAAACGTTTACCAGTTGGCTGATGAATTTATTCAGGTTTGACGAAGAACAAATGGAAGCCCTCTTCGGCTATTCCGCTGCCAACCGGAAGCCCCCTCGGTCGGGTTTCGGCGAGCCCTCCTCCGACCCCTCCGCCGCCCAAATCTTCCTCCTCGACGCCCGCAAATCGCAGAACATCGCCATCGTCCTCCGCACCCTCGCCGTCAGCCGCCACGAGATCCTCGACGCCCTCCGCGATGGCCACGGCCTCGCCCCCGACGTCCTCGAGAAGCTCTACCGCATCGCTCCCTCAAAGGACGAACAGACCCTCATCCTCAACTTCTCCGGGGACCCTTCGAGGCTCGCCGACGCCGAATCCTTCCTCTTCCACATCCTCGCCGCTGTCCCCTCTGCCTTCACCCGCGTCACCGCGATGAACTTCCGCAGCTCCGTCTACGACCCGGAGATCCGCCACCTGAAGCTGTGGCTCCGTACCCTCGAGCTCGCCTGCAGGGAGCTCCGGACCCGAAGCGGCCTCTTCCTCAAGCTCCTCGAAGCCATTCTCAAGGCCGGAAACCGCATGAACGCGGGCACGGCGAGGGGCAACGCGCAGGCGTTCGACCTCACCGCCCTCCGCAAGCTTTCCGACGTCAAGAGCACCGACGGGAAGACGACTCTGCTTCACTTCGTGGTGGAGGAGGTCGTCCGGTCCGAGGGGAAGCACTGCGCTGCCCTCAACCGGAGCCAGAGCATCAGGCGGACGGGCAGCCGGAGCGCCGGGAGCTCCGGCGAGACGGAGGCGAACCGGCAGGCGAGGGAGGAGAGGGAGAGGGAGTACATAATGCTGGGCCTTCCCGCTGTCGGAGGACTCAGCGTGGAGTTCATGAACGTGAAGAAGGCGGCGGCAATCGACCACGACGCTCTCGCCGGCGGGAGCTCCGCGCTGGCAGCGCGGGTGGCTGAAATCCGACGGTTTTTGCAGAGCAGCGAGGAGGAGGAAGATGGTTTTGCGAAGGAAATGAAGGGGTTTGTGGAGGCCGCCGCCATGGAGATCGACGCTGTGGTGGAGGAGCAGGAGAGGGTGATGGAGATCGTGAGGAGGACGACGGAGTACTACCAGCCTGGAGCGGCGAAGGATCAGGCGGCGCCACCGCTTCAGCTGTTTGTCGTTGTAAGGGATTTTCTGTCAATGGTGGATCACGCTTGCGTTGACATAACTAGGAATCTACAGAAGAAGAAGCTGCAACGGCCAGCGGTGGTGTCCTCGGCGGAGGGAAAGCTGCCGGCGGCGTCCGGTGCTCCGGAGAGGGAGAAGAGGATCACTACGAGGTTTCCGAATTTGCCCGCTCGATTCATGTCTGAGAATGATTCAGTTTCTTCTTCTGATTCCGAGGATGGATTCTGAATGGTATAAGATTACATCACATTTTTATAGATTTTAATCGATTGATTCATTCAAAGAAATTCGTTTCTACTTTCAAGGTTTGATAGTCTTAGAATTTGATTCAAATTATTTTGAAATTTGATCATAATCATTAACAAGAAGGCAGGCAATCTCGAAGCTACGTATGCACTTTGGATTATCAAAAGAAAAAACAAAAAATTTAAGATGTATTTCTAGAGGCTGATTCTTCGCTGACACTCCAAACACATTCAAATCATTTGTGCTCACATACACCGAACGGGAAAGAAATGAAACGACTCATCGACTCGAACCGCATGGAAGGAAAACCCTCTACCTTTTGTTATTATATGTATCACAATGCATTACCACTTTCCTGTTCTAATGACACTTTTTGCTTTTCCACTAACAAAACTAACAATCAATTTTGTGATTGAAATATATAGCTCTTTTGGTATATTAAAAATTTCAATTGTAAAAATCTAAAATGAGGATATCAATTTTGTATATATTGTGAATAAAATTTATTTCATTTTATGTAGATTTCATAAATTTTTTATAAGAATTTCATGATAATCTTGACTCCAATAAAATTCATGTAATTATTAGATTTAAATTTATTTAAAATGTGAAATAAAATTAATTTTTAATATATAAATTTGTGTTTGATATAAAATAAATATAAAATATTGATGAAAGTATTTTTAGAGCAATTTGTTTAAGCCTGAATTAAACGGAGCCATTTAGGATGTTATACTAACAAAATCACACATAATTTTCCGACAATGCCCTTTATTTGGCTTTTGCTATCACAAGTTTATGCATAATCCCTCAATTTACCATTTTTTTAAGTCATGGATGAGGATTAATTCTCTAAGAGAACTTCTTAAACTCTCGCGCGATGTCAAAGAAGCCAAACCGATCATTTTGTGGTCGAGCATATTTGATCCTTTCATCTCTACTTTGAAAAATAAAAATTAAAATAGTTGATAGTCTAAAAGATTCAACTCACAACACAAATGACAGATTCTTTTCTTTAATACAAATAAAGGTGAGCAAAATATTCGAAACTCGCAACTCGAGTCAAAGCTCACTTTTATTTTGTACGGTTCGAACTCGACTCAATTTTCTAATGACTTGAAGTCAACTTATTCGAAATAAATTGATTTAAATCGTAATCAACTCAATATTTATACAATTATATCTATGTTGCATTTCACATATATTTTAAAATATTGTATATAATATATATATATATATATAATATGTTATATAAAATATATATTGAAGATTTTTAATACATAATAAAAATATTTATGTATAAATAAATACATAATATATATAAATTTATCTGAAAAATAATATATAATGTATTTTATATGCAATTTTTACATTAAAAAAGAAGATTAGAAATTAGGCTCTATTTAACTCGAAAATTGACTTAAAATTAATTGAATTTTAATTAACTCAAATTAAGCTCGACTCATACTCAAAAGTTTTGAATTTGAGTCAGGGAAATTCACTTGAATTTGACTTGTTATCAGCCGTAAGTATAAACAATGGGCCAGGCAAGAAAATACCATTGTTGGGCCAGGCCTTGTTATCTTTGGGCTTTTTCTAATATAAGTACGACAATTACAATTGCACTTTAAATATTTATATATCTTATCATTATATTTTTATGAAAAATTTAAATCATGAAAAACATATTCGTTGAGGCCACAACAAAAGTTGTAAATGACATATTGAACAAACCTAAGTTTATAAAATCACAATAAAATTACCAAATATGCATTTATGATGAAAATATTACAAGTGAGAGTACAAATTTATTTGAATAAGATAAACAGTAGGAAAACTTGATCACCACAACAAAAATGTGGCCGCAAATTATCAGTTATGTAGTATGAGATTGCGTCCGACTTACAATCAACTAATATGCTAGTCACAAATACTATGGCTGTCATCATCGGCCTCCTCCACATCGCCATATTAGTCGTTGGAAACCGCACAAATATTCCTTTCCCAACTCCTGTTCTTCGTCCTTCTTTCTCTTATTTTTTTTTAAAAAAAATATTTGGTATATCTCTCCAATACATTATTATTCTCGTATGTATGTTCTAAAATTTTATGGAAAGAGATCAATATCTATAGCGACAATATCCTACAAAAATTTTTAAATAAATCAAATAAATTAAATTTAATCAGTTCATTTTGATTTTTCAGTTTCAGCTATTTAATAAACATCCCTACATTTAAAATATACAACTATAGATGAAAGTAGTAGAATTTTGAGGGAGTAGAGGAACTGTGCATTTTGATATTTCACATTATCAAATGCTACAATATAAGTTATTGTTGTACATATATACTATATATTGTATATTTGTTTTAAAAAATTAATTACAAAATTAAACTTTACGTAACTCATAAATTGACTCATCATCAACTGTTTTTCAATCAACACAAATGAAACACAAACATAAAAATAAAGATTTCATATTTGAGTTTAGGATTGAGAGAACAGATAAAAATTAGTACTTGAACTCACGACCTGTCTTAACCCATTTTTGACAAATAATTTGCTAAAATTATATCTAAAATGTGGGTTATAAATTTAATTAACAAACTTGCTCGATTGACGTTCCTATTTGAGATCAAACTGCTTTAGTAAAGATCGACTAGTTGCAATCACAAATACTGGGAGTATTGCGGTTAGACACGACCAAACAATCCAATTTCAACATGAGCCTAAAATGATTAGATTCGTGTCAATTCATTTAAGTTTTGGGACTGATTTGAATTGAAGAATATGACTTGAAATATATTCAAGTCAGGCTTGAGTTTAGATCGAGTCTGATCGAGTTCGAGTTGACTCGAAATTTTTAATCTTAATAAATGATATCTGACATACTACTTGTTACTTCTAGGTCTATAAATGAATAGAACTTGTCTACTTTTCGGTTCGTGAACACATTAATGAGCTCATTCACGAATATATTAGTGAGCTTATTCGCAAATTATATGAGCTAGTCCCAAATAAACTATTATGTTCGTGAATCAAAACAAACTCTAGTTCGATTTTAATAGATAAATATGAACTTATTGTCTAATTCACTGCTGAATTTTATGATTGAAATTAGTATTTACCTGTTTAAGTTATTCTTTCATTATTTTCTGGCTTTATGCCATAATTTGCTATGTTTCTATTTCAAATATTGGGTCGGTTTTGCGTAAAAGAACTTGACCCGATAATATTTCATACCAAATTCGGGTTAAACAATTACATTTCGGGTAGAATTTCAGTTCGAATTCGAAATCGATCCGTGAACCCGAATTCAGACCCAACTAGAGGCACAAGCGGACGAAGCGGAACATTCGAGGTTATAGGCGTATAGAAACAATGGCACGGATGTAATTTTGCATAGGTTTTCGGGCAAATTTTAGTTCTGTCTGATGTCATTTCAATGCCAACCTGTATCGCAATTCGAACAGCTGCCTTCAGCACAGATTAAATGCACCCTATGTCTTACCTCCATTAATTGTACGACATCTGGCAGAAAGCCACGTAAGAAGTAATTTTAAAATTAATTAATACAACTATTAAAAAAAATGATTAATTAATATTAAAAAACAATCAACCTGAGCTGCCGCCAGCTCATAGTATTCAAGATAGATAGAGCTGGCCCTGCCACAGAGCAGCCGCACATGTGCCAAGGAAAGGGCAAATTCGTAGTTTTAAGCAATTAATGCTGAATTTTTAATATATTTAAAGTTTAATTCTGATTAATATAAATATCATATATATCTCTGAGTCTCGATGTTCTTATAATGTAGGTTCACCTTTTGGCAATTGCCCCTAATGTTTGGAGCTTAGCTCACATAGCTCCCCTGATTTTATCCCTGAAAAACATGGAGGAATTTCATTGGGCCTCACTATCCTGAATAGAAACAGGAAAGAAGCTAATCTGATGGCAACAATTCTCTGGTTGCTTTGGAGTAATCGAAATGCTGTGCTCTATAGAAAACTAAGTCAAACAACGGAGTGCATTCTTATTCATGCTAAAGAATTCATCGAGGAGTTTAAGGCTGCAAAGAAGGAGTCTTTTGACGAATACACTGCTACCATTCTTAATGCAAAGTGGCTCAAACCTCCTTTTCAATCGGTTACGTTAAATTTTGATGCAGCTGTTAAGGATAATAAGAATTATTTTGGTATTAGTGTTGTGGCCCGTGACCATATGGGATATTTGTTGGCAGCCTATGCTACCAGCCTCCCGGGTAACTTGAATTCACATTATACTGAACACTATGCAGCTAGAGCAGCTGTTATGTTGGCCCGAGAGCTCTCACTTCAGAATGTCATCTTCGAAGGCGATTCCTTGAATGTTATCCGTGAGCTGAAGGAAAACAGTCCCAACCTTTCGATGATTGACTTATGTTTACTTGACACGCAAAGGATCTTATCCACCTTCCCATGTGTTGAGTTAACGCACATCAGGCGAGAGGATAACGAAGCAGCTCATAGCCTTGCTCAATTTGCTCTTTCCTCCTCTGAGTCATTTTTATAGAAAGATTGTATTCCTCTTTTTTTGACTCGTGTTCTTCAAAATAATTGTATTCTTGATTCTAGTAAATGAATATATTCAAATTTTTCCTATCAAAAAAAATAAATAATGTAGGTTCACAAATTTTCATTTTAGTTTTTGAATTTTAAATTATTTTTTTAAAATCATCATAAATACATCACTTAAATTGTTTTAACAAATTATATTAGCTTTCTTTAGAAAAAATAAAAAAATAACTTTTTATTTTCATAAAAAATAAATTTTAACCAATCATATTATATATATATATATATATATATATATATATATATCCACTCGCTTTCATTCTATTCTATTTTTTTCACTTCCACTAAATTATGGAACAGAAGAAATTATTGAGTTTGATTGATCTATTGCCACATCAATATCGAGTGGGAACCATTGCTGATGTGGCACCCCAGCATTCGTCAAACTGAAGTTTGATCGGCCGAATGAACCTAATAAAATTTTTACAGAAAAATAGAAATGAGAAAAAATAAAAGTAGAAATATAATTTTAAGCCTATTGTCTTAGTTTTTTAATAAAATATTAAATAACATATTTGATAAACTCATAGATTAAATGAAGAATTTTTAAATTTAATGATTTATATGACATTCATTCTTCTTATTATTTATATTTAAAATCTTTTATACATTCAAGTAGTTGGTAAAAAATACAAATTTTTAATAACATTCTAGCACGTTAATATGTGCTAAAAATAAGTCCTTCGACTTAGTTATTTGAGATGTAAATTGAAACATTTTTAGGCTGTAAATTAAGCATGTATTTTTTTTTTTTTTGTGAACAAGTTTTGCAATACATTGGTTGAAATAATGATTTAGTATTTAATTAGAAATAACAGCAATTATATTCCTCTAATTAAACTATACCTGTAACTAAAATTTTATATTTTTTTAAATTATATGTACTTGAGAATTAATATTTTATAAGAATTTGAGATATCGATAAAAATATTTTGATCTTCATCGATTAGCTTAACTGCCAAAAGTTTCAAGTCGAAAAATTTCAATTACTTGTGAACCGTGTTGAAGTGTGTTTTTCGAATTATTACTCTCAAACGTACTTACTCATGATCATAATGGCCAGCAATTAAAAGAGTTGATATATATCAAAGATAGGAAATCGATCGAAAATTGAATCGATTTTAGATCGAATTGAAATTAAGTCGATCTAAATGAGCCGATTAATGAGCCAAAAGTTCAGCTCAGCAATAATTTTGAGCCAATTTTGAGCCGGGGTAGGCTCGGCTCGATCCAGCTTGAAATCAACTCGAATTAAAAGATATTATATACATATATATTAAATATAATATATATGTTATATAATATATATATATATTATAAACTGAACCGATCTCGAACCGGATCACGTCGAGCTTACCCGGCTCGAGATCGGCTCAAAAAAAAATTGAAATTTGATTTATTTTCGAGCCGGCTCGAAAATGAATCGAAATCGGCTCAAAGTTGATTGGAATTAACTCGAGCCTGCTCAAAGTCGAACACAATCGAGCTCGAATCGATCGAAATGTAATCGGTCCGATTTCCAGCCGGTATTGACACAGCTCAAAATCGGATTGGTAACGACCCTACCAGCAATCTTCTTATAAGAAATAGAGAAAGCTCCATAAATTAATTTGTTAGAATTTAAAAGGCGTTTGGTTAATTGAACAATCTTGGTGTTATGTTATGTAATTTAGATATCATGACATCTAAATGTCATTTTTTGACTAATAATTTTATAATCAAATAAAAGATTAATTATTTGTAGATATTATTAAACTAAATAATTACGTTCTCTAAATAACATAACATAACATCAATATAACGAACCAAATGCCCCTTAATTTAATCTGCATTATTTATCTTGAGGGACATTTACATATGCATGCTTATGTCAGGTATATTTACACAACCAAATCCTAAAAGAAAATTCTAAAATAATATTAAGGGTAAATTGTATCTGGCCCCCAAAAGTGGGCAAGGCATTGTAAATTGATCCCAGTATTATAGAAATTTCAAATTAGGTCCTGAGATTTTAGATTTTGAAAGCATTGTAATTTGGTCTACATGATATAATTATTAATTTCATAATATTATGCTATTAAATTATTTTTTTATTTTTTTATGCTAAACACTATAATTTCTCTACTTTAATTGAGAATTAATGTAGCAATCATAAAGATTATTTCTAATCATTAATTTTAAAATATTAAATTAATATTTTCAAAATTAAATTTTTTTGCAAGAACAAAGTAATAGAGATGAGAAAATAGTAATTATTTTTTTAAAAAAAAATTAAGAATAAAAAAGTATAATGATTCTTTAGAATATGTAGCAATTCAAATTAAAAGAAAAATAATTAAATTATATATTTTTATCGAAAAAATGTTAGCAAGAAAGTTAATATTTTTAAAAAAAAATTTCAAAATTATATTATTTTTTTAATCTTAATTACTAAATTTTAGATTAATTTTCAATGCCCCCTGACAAAATTAATTCTAATAATAAATACTCACATTGAATATTTTCAGTAAAAAAAAAACAATATTTAAAGAATTAAGTTGTCAAACAATTCGATGAAATTTAGAAGTGCTATACAAAATTTAGTTATTTGAGTATTAAATAAAAAAAATAAATAGCCCAAAAGTCCTCAAGCATTAAATAATTGAACTGTAGGACTTAATTAATTCAAGAATATATACATTCAAATAATGCTGGTTAAATTGTGACTAACAAAATTATATTATATATATTATTTTCATTGATGACCTTGGAAATACATACCAGTGTGTTCAATTAATTAAACATAAATTTTGTCAGCTTTTTTTCGTCATATTTGGTCCTGATATTCAGCTACGGATTTGAATAATATCATAATTTCGCACTTCTTTGATCATAAATGTCAGGGTGAAAATTTATTTTTAAAATATTTGTTAAATAATTAATTTTATATCATATTTTTTATATATCTTAATATAATAATTAAATTTATTTCACATCATTCATAATTTTTAATAAAAAAATATCTATATTTCACATTTATATAATTGAATCAGAATTACTTTGATCCGATCCGTTGAGCCCTAAATAATCTATAATAAAGCTGACAGTATGAGTCAAAAATTAAATTTAATTAAAAAATACAGCCCTTAAAATATTTCTTACTTTCTTGTATTTAAAAAATGTTTTAGGTAGTGCGTGAAAACAAAATTTAAAAGATTAAAAAATATATTAAATTATATCATATATTATTATTAGACTATGTTAAGTACTCACGAGACTATAATTTATATGTAATATTTATCAAAGGCCACATGATTAATTATTATCTTATATTTTGTCCTCATAATTTTGTTTTGTGCCTTAAAAACAAAGAAAATTACCGTTAGTTATATTTCTTAGTACAATTTCATCTAGGTAGCATCTTACTGTTTATTTTTAAAAAAAATTTCACTTCCCAAATAAAAAAAATTCAATTCTTTCAACAAAATTAAGATGTTAAAATAATGTATGAGGAGTTCAAAATAATAGAAAATTATCATTAAATAAATAAATAAATAAAAAATTCACTCAAATGTGCTACGTGAAAGAGTTGTGGAATTTTAGTAGCCAAATATCATAAAATTTATTTTTTAAATAAAGAAATCATTTAAATTTTCAAAACTATTAATAAAATATTTTAAAATAATTCCAAAGTAGGTATTTTAATTTTATGCTACTTTTTAATTATGTTATTTGACTGCAGGCCTACGCATCACTCAAAATTTAAAAGTATTTTTATTGTAAAATTTACTTATATCACATTCTCTATATTATTATCGTCTATGTTACATATATATTAATCTTAATATTAATTTAAAATTGTAAATTAATAAAATAGTGTAAACTATTACATATATATATATTAAAAAATATTTTAATCATTCTTAAAAAACAAATAAAACCAAGTTCAAAGCACATAATTAAAATATTCAGAACCAAATTGTAAATCGAACGGAACAAATGATTAATTTATGTAATCTACTAAATTGTAAATTAAATTGGATGATTTTGTAATTACTTTACACATGTTTTTAAAATATTGATAAGTATTTTGTCAAATTTATATAATTTTGTGATCAAATTTATTTTTAATTAATTCAATTTTGTTGAAGTCGATCTGATCAGCTGATTCGATTCGTTTATAAGAACTTTTGCATATTTTGCAATTCACAGGTGTTAATTAATATATTGAAAAAATCGTTTTGATAAATTTTGAAGACCTTGAAGAAGATCGTTATAGTAATTATTGGTAATTTCAATATATATATACATGTAAAAAATCTTCACTAAAGTTTAAATTTCATCAAAATCTGAATAATCTATACTTTTATTCAATTTTTTTTTTAATTTCAACTTACGTTATATTGATGGCAAAAACCATGACAGAAATGTGTTTAATTAATTTTATTTCAAATTTAATACTAAATGTAAAGTAAGTATTATTTAAAAATGTCTAAATAATATTAAATATATCTATAATTTCAAAATGCTTTAATTAGGTCAGATATTAGCATCAATTCAACTAGATTTTTTTCATAATTAGTATTTTAATATTTTTAAATAAAATTTATTTTAAAATACTTTTTTAAGTAAAAAATGAGAATAATACTCTAACTTTTTTTAATGTTAGATGCCAAATTATGACAACCGACCCAATAAGACTACCAACATATACAAAAAGTTTCCAAATTGGCAGCACACCCCCCTTCGTAAGGCACCCATGCGCACAGCAGATGCTTGTGTACATAATCACAACGTAATAAGATCACGATAAATGAAAGTGTGTTTAAATATTTTAAATTAAAAAAATAAATAAACTAATTAAACTTAATTAATTTAATTTAAAAGATATTTCATTTTATTAATTATTTAATTAAATTATTTTGATTACATAATTTTTTTGTTGTTGGTTGTTGTTACATAATTTTTTAAAATTTTTTATTTTTAAAAATCAAGCTAATAAAATGTAAATATCAATAATCCAGAAAAATACACAGGAATTTAAGGTGGTTCAAAGAAAAAATCCCCTACATCCACCGAGGGGGGTGTGAGAATGAATCTACTAAAAATAAGGGATTTGATCAGAAGAACAATACAAGGTGAATTACAACTATCATTCTCAATGTTTGTTAGGGAGCTCTCTTCTAGCTTTTGTCATGTATCTTGCCACCTTTCTAGTGTTTGAACCAGAGGTATTTTTATGCGGGCTGCAGTGGTGCTCCGCGGGTTCTCCGGAGGGAAAGATGAATATTTGTATCAAACCTATACCGGCAGCATCAGCACTGTCGGCCACCGGAGAGACCGCCAATAGTGGTTGAAGTAGGCGGCTTCTCGATCTTCGCAATCTGTGGGAACTAAGAGCCAAATTGATATTTGTCTATTGAGTCCATAATGGCGGCACCGATGCTGTCAGGCTTTTGAGAGACTGCCGGTAGTGGCCGGAGCATGTGGGTCATTGATTGGTGTGATTGGTAGGAGGCTGCACTAGTGGAAGCTGTGCTGTCATGGCGATCTCCACTGGGCTATAATAGTCACAAGATGGTGGATGCATCAACATCGTGGCCGATGTCACAATGGGGTGGAGATTCCAAACATCGTAGCCGATGTGATCGTTGTCAAAGGACTACAAAGAACTTGGCTGATGACAAGTTTGATAAAGTCCCTCTTCTTATCACATGTATCGCTGAGATGTAACGACAAATCTGGGTGTAAACATATACTTGAAATTATATAAACTATTTATTAATTTTTAAAATTATAATATTTATTATTTTTAAAAATTATATTTTAAATTTTTATGATTGTAGAGTCTTTAGATTTTAAATTTTTAAAAATAACTAACTAAATAAAAAAATTATAATTTTAGAGGATACCAAATTTTATTTGAAAAATTAAAATTTTGATTTATAGTCCAATTTAATTGATTTAATTTTTAAAATTTTAAAAACAAATTCAATTTTTTTTCCGATTTAATTAATTAAATCAATCAAATCATTGAACGCAAATGCTGTGAGATTTGAAAGAAAAATAGGAGAAAAAGACAAAGTTTAATTATTTTTAATAAATTTCAAAAAACTTTAATAAAACAATCTAATAAAAATTTCAACATCAACCATAAAATCACATTAGATTAATTTTATGTTACCCCCAGGCCCTAAAATCAGGACTACAATAATATTTACTCAAATATTTATTACAAAAATTTCTCATTTAAAACTCAAATTCAAATCCAAATCCAAATCAAAGATTAATTTAAAATTCCTGGGAAAAATTGCATAAATTTGATAACCCCATAATTTATGATGCAATCAATGTGCCATTTGCTCACAAAACTCGCACAGATCAAGAAGGCGACAATGATCGATCGAGCTCAAAATCAACAATGGCTGCCAGCAGAGTTTCAATGAATCTTCTCTAATCTCAAAAGAATTCTACAAACACAGAATCAATCTTCAAATCGACGAGTTCTTCCTCCCCGTTCACACCATATTCATCACGTACGAATCAAAGAACTGGCGAAATCATCAAGAAAAGAGGTTTTTCCCAATGAATGAATCAACCGACCGTCTCCGTGAATCTGTACAGTCCCGCATTTTGAAGAACAAAAACGAATCGATCAAGATCTGAATACCTACCAAGAGAAGATCGACGTCGTCGGTGGAGATGAAGAAGACGACCCATAGAGGTCGTAGATCTTCCAGAGATAATCGACGAAGCAGGGCTCACCGGCGTCCATTCGATCCCAGGGCTTCCCCTTCCCGCTCCAGTGGAGAAGGCTCACGGGCCCCGGATGCATTCCCCGGCAGCTCCCTTTCACGTTGTCGCCGCCGAGACCGTGCTGGTTCCAGCGGTGATCCAAGCCCTCAACCTCTCCGGCAAAGACTAGGAGGAACGGGGGCAGAGATCCGAGATCGTAGATCCTCTCCTGCTTCTGGATCTCCATCCACCGCTCGATCCGCTGGACGTAGTCGTTCGCCCTCCACCGTTCCAGATCCATCACCATGACGCCGGTGTTGAAGTAGCAGGGTCGGCGGCGGCGGCCATGGAATGTGCGACCTCGCCGCCCTTTCCAGAACGAGGCGGTGAAATAGCTGGTGAAGTTCGCGTGGCAGTACTCCGGCGCAGCTATCACAGCCTCCGGAGCAGCGGCGAGTGCGGCGGCGGCGGCATCCCATAGATGCCGGACGTCGTCGATGACGAGGATGTCGGAATCGAGGTAAATGACGCGGCGGACGCACGGATCGAGGACCTCGCCGAGGTAATTGCGGGCGTAGTTTAGGGGGCTTTCTAGGGCAGAGCGGACTGAGGCGGAGATCAGCCGTCGGACGCGATCCTCTCGGAAGCGGTAAGCCCGGAATCGGAGAGAGGGGAAGACGGCGCGGATCGTACCGGAGAGATCCTCGGCGCCGCCTGGGCCGTAGGCGTTGGCAACGAAATGGAAGAAGATAGACTCGGGGCAGCCGCTGTGGTGGAGGATGGAGTGTACGGCGGCGACCGATCCGCGGAGGTAATGCAGATCGAGAGTCATGGCGATGTGGACGAGGGAGGGCTCGCAGTCGCCGGAGGCCGCCGAGCAGTTGTCGGCGTTGCGGAACTGGGGGGCCTCCGAGTAAGTGCCGATGGAGGAGTAGAAAGAGGACGAGAACGGGAAGGAGCGGAGTGCGGCGGGGGAGACGGAGTGGAGGAAGAGGAGGAGGAAGAGGGCTGCCGGAGCTGCCATTACTGCCGGCGACGGTGAGATTCTCCTATGTGTCTTCCTTGGATTCTTGCTGCCTGCTTCTTGCTTCTGGCTCCTCTTGAAAACGGAAGGTAGGGCCTGCTGACAGCGAAGGAATATGTTTTAAATGGCTAATTACATTCTGGTCGCTGGAATAGTTTCTCTTCGGTAAATAGTTTTTCTAAATTATTCCATATAGGTCCTTAAATTAATCATTAATATTTGATTTTATTTTTAATTAGTTTTCTATAAATAAAATAATTGTATTAATTTCTTTGAGAATGATATAAAATATAATTAATTAATTATATAAAATTTATATATAATATAAAATAAAAAAAATGATGATTTTTAAAGTGATTAATAAAGTTAGCAATTTTCTTTTTTTTTTGGCTCCAAAGCCTAGGCATCAGATGAAAGATTAGTTGATGATCTAGATGCAAAAATTATATGCAAACTCAAATACAAAGGAATGTGTGAAAGATTAACTGAATTAATGGCCAAATGAAATTTTTTTATTTTTAAAAATGTTCCGTCATTATTTAAGTTAAAAGGAAACAAATTTCATAAAGTGATAAATATTAGTGCAAAGATTTAACTCGAAAAAGATCTCGTAGTTTGAATAATTTTGTATCGAATACATTAATTTAATTTTTTTTAATATTATAGTGTAAAATAAAATATTATATTACCAAAAATTAATTTTTAATTAAAAATTTATATGTACAGTGAATTATAATTAATTTTTTTAAATTTAAATTTATGTATGATATCAATTAAATATAAAAATTTGATAAAATATTTTTTCGAGAACATTGAGTTTTTTGACTTCCAAATAAGTGAAAGAAAAAAGAGTAAAAAATAAATTGTACGTAGGGGTGACTTTGTGTTTATTTAGAGCGAGTTAGGCTCAACTTTAAAATAAATTTTTTTATTTTGAATTAAATTCAATTCGAGCCTCTTATAATTTGTTCAATTTCAAGTCAAATTTTGAGTTCAATTGCACCCAATTATATATATCATATTTTTCTTATAAAATACTTATTATAAATATAAAATATTTTAAAATATACTACTATAACTTTACCTTTAAATTTAATATATTTTTTTATTTTCATATCATTATTGTAAACTTTTAAGAAAACTTATTAAACATATTTTAACATTTTATATATATATTTACATTTATATACACATTTATTCGTATATAAATTGAATTAATTACTTTTCAAATTGGTTGATTTCAAGCTAGAAAAAATTTGCATTAATTTTAAATTAAATAAAATGTGAACGAGTTTTAATTTCCACTTAAAATTGTGACCCCTAATTGTATTTTGATTATTTCATTCAAAAAATTAACTTATTATTCATCAAAAACATTTTTGAGACAATTTAAACTGTTTATAAAACATAGGTTAATCATAAAGATATTTCTAGTTTTTGGGACTCAGAAGAAAGTTTTCCTATTGAATAAACAATTAAAGTGTTGACACTGTATATGATGTTTAGATTATTAGTATTTAATTCAAATATATTTATATTTGAATTTGAATTTTTTATTTTAATTTGCTTTTTTTAATGCCCGTTCAGTTTCACTTTGAATGGGGATGAAAAGCTGGAAAAAGGAGGAAGTAAAAATTGTGATAATTTCTTTCTCTTTCTATCACTAGTTTGATTCGATATTTGGCCGTTAATTAGCGGGGAAGAACCAAGGTTTTGAAAATCGGATCGGCTTCATAACCGGTAAACTTCAGGTTCAAGGTTCAATGGTCAAACCGGGGTCGAACCGGGATGAAGTAAAAATTAAAAAAACTAATAAAATATAATATAAATATAGTTAAGATATATATTATTCACGCATCAACACAATAATTAGACATAAAATGAATATTTAATAATTGAATTTAACAAATAATATCTTATGTCAATAACCCAAAAAATAATTCCAAGCAAATCGAAATAACAATAACCCAACAAAATATTCGCAAATCACAAATTGAGTATAATATTTAGTACATCATTAAAAGATCTGAACAAATATATGTTTTATCAATATTAAAATACTAAGAGGGCGTTTGATTCAATGTTATCTTGATGTTATGTTATGTTATCTAGAGAAAGTAATTGTTTGGTTTAATGACATCTACAAAAAATCTTCTATTAGATTATAAAATTATTAGTCAAAAAATGACATATAGATGTCATGATATCTACATTACATAACATAACACTAAGGGGGCGTTTGGTTTAATGTTATCTTGATGTTATTTTATGTTATTTAAAGAAAATAATTGTTTGGTTTAATGACATCTACAAAGAATCTTTTATTAGATTACAAAATTATTAGTTAAAAAATGACATCTAGATGTCATGACATCTAGATTACATAACATAACACGAAGATAATGTCGAACCAAACGCCCCCTAAATCATTTAATTATTTCATATCACTAAAATACTAAATTATTTTATCATTTTATATCATTAAAATACTAAAATACTAAAATACTAAGGGAGCGTTTGGTTCAATGTTATTTTGATGTTATGTTATGTCATTTAGAGAAGACAATTGTTTGGTTTAATGACATCTATAAATAATCTTCTATTTGATTATAAAATTATTAATCAAAAGATGACATCTAGATGTCATGATATCTACATTACATAACATAACACCAAGATAACAATGAACCAAACCCCCCCTAAATCATTTCGAAAGGATGGGGGCTGGAGAGGAGAGTGCGAGGCAAGAGAAATCGCGAGTTCGTGACTGTCGCGCGAGTAGAGGCCGCAGAGTTAGGGACCCAGAGTTTAAGAAAGTTTTTTTTTTTAATTTTAAACTCAACCGGTCCAACCATACCGGTTCACCGGTTAATCGGATGAACCGCGGTTTAGATCGGTTCTGGCCGATTTTAAGCGGAACCAGTTATAAAATTAAACCGTACCGATTGGCTGACAGGTTCACGGTTCAACAGGTTGAACCGGCCGGTCCGGTCCGGTTTTTAAAATCTTGGACGTAACGATTTAGTTATGAGAAAATTACGTCTTAGTCTCTAAAGTTGAAACTCTATTGTAAGTAGGTCTCACAATGATTGCATATAATTGTAAGTTAAGAAACACAATATTCTTGTATAAACTTATTTTAAAATTTATAAATATAATTTAAATATGCATAATTATTATGCATAAACCCACTAGGATGAGATCAACATAAATCATAAAATTAAAAATATGATAATTTTTTTCGAACTAAAAAAAATCTCACGGGCATATATATGACCCACTAGCAACAAATAAAAGCTAAAATAATATTATCCTAAAATATTACTGCAAATAAGTATAAGAGAACTTGGTGAGTAAAAATTATATATTATAATACTTATAACATTGTTCTTATATATATATATATATAATTTTATACTTATGCAACGTATTATTATGTTTATATATGTCTTTATTATATTATATGCGGCACTATCACAATTGAATATATTATCCTTCAACTAACACTATTTGTGTTCTCCCATGTTTTAGTATCAAAAAGCTGAGATGTTAAGTTAGTTGAATGTAATTTATTTTACAATAGCGCCGACTTGAGTTCAGCTTGATTTTTTTTATGATTCAAAGTCAGCTAGCTTAACGAGAGATTGACATAGCTCGTACTCAACTTGATATCTATAAATTCATATTTTAAAATATTATGCTTTTTGTTATTAATATATTTTATGTAAACAATGCCTATTTTATAACTTATAAAAATATCTTTGAAAATATTAGGTTATTTATGAATATCATTGATCATGATGATATAATATTTGAAATATATTTTTGTCCATTTTAGGAATTCGATCATTTAGTTTAAATAAATTTAAAACTCGATTTAAATAGTGTTATGTATATAAATGTTCCTAATGTAAATTTCTGGTAGATTTTTTCTTCACTAATCAATGATAATAGTGAAATTTATAAACAATTAATAAAATTATGTCATGTGATAGCATGGGTCTCAAGTGCAAAAAGGTGTAGTGACGGACTAGATGAATCATATTTGAATACGAAAAAAGAAAGGTGAGCTTTTTTTATTTTGCGGGCGGCAAACAAATTTTTTTATTAAAATATGACATGCAAAAGAAATGCTTGATGACAAAGTGTGTTATATTAAAATGTGAATGTGTTCCTATGCAAATTATTTTTGTGTTCCATTATATTTGAATACGAAAATTGAATTTTTTTACCACGATAGATGTTTTTACCATGTTTTTATGTTTTCATCAATTTAAATTCAAAAATCTAATTTTATATTTGTTGTATCTGAATCCGTGCCAGCGCATCTGGAACTTACATAAAGTAAAGATATAAGGGAAGCTCAGTGGCAGATGCGTACGGTCATGACCAATCATCAGCCACGACGTTTGACCTTCTATACTTTTGGCTGTGATGTTTGGCTTTCCATATCATTGGCCACGATATTTTGGTCACAACTCTTCTATACTATCAATCATGATATTTAGTTATCATCGGGCACGAGGTTCGATCCACAACTACCGATACTGTCAGCCATGACACGTGATCATCCACAACTTCCTGAAGACATCGGCTACGACACTTAATCATCCACAACTTCTCTCAGTGATATCGGGTCATGATACTTATTTACACAAAGTTGTTGCCGCCCCACCTTAGTGGAGTCTGCTACATTGGCACGATTTCCACGATATAGATTCTCATTAGTTACGCAAATCGAGATTTTGTGTGCCCTCGCCACTACGTACCAAGGGTCTTCTTGGGGCCAGCAAGTATGTGCTCGACGGCATGAAGCTAACAATTATAATATTTTAGCCCGAAAATCTACTGTAGTCCACTATAGCTCATATATAAATATACCTAGACAGAGCCTCATATGCGAGACGAATAGACAGAGCTTGTTATCTCCTTTTCTTTTTTCTTGTACTAGTCTCTTGACCAAATATCTTTTAAGCACTAGTAAAACTCTATTTTTCTGATTACTCAGTGGATGTAGGGGAAGCTACCCCTGAACCACCTTAAATCCTTACGTATTTTTCTTGATGTCACCCCTCTATTCCAATATTCTGAATTAGAAATATCGTGACCGTTGATTCTCGAGACCCTTTCTTTCTCCTCATCAATGCAACACTAGAAATCCAGTATCAACAATATTTAAATTATAAATAAAAAATATTTAAAATTAATTAAATATGCAGTGTATTTAAATTTTATTTATATTTATGATATTTTAAATTTATGCTTATGAAATTGAAAATGTAATATAACAAAAAAAATAAAATATAAAAATATAATTTTTGTATTTTATTATGAAATTCATGCAAAATGTTGTATTAGTTGCATATAAAAATATAAATTTTTACAATTAGTGATGGATCGTTTTTGACCGTATTTTTTTTTTATTCCATAATATTTGAATATAAAAAAGATATTTATATATTTTAATTATAAATAAAAATATTTTAAAAGTAATTAAATACATCGCGAGTTTAAATTTTTATTTATATTTATCATATTTAAAATTTATATTTATCAAGTTAAATATATTAGAATTTTTAATTGGTATTTAATATATTTATCAAATTTTAAATTTACACTTATGAGATCATTATATAGAATTTAATTTTTTTATTGAAATGCTGTTGAATAAAAAAAAATATAAAAATCTATGCAAAATACTTCATTCATGTTTCTGCACAAAAGATCATATTCAGATACGATTTTTTACATATAACGACCCAGTATTTAGATCATATTTGATAGGCTAGTATTTTTATATATGCTTGATTAGAATGACCTTGACAATTAGTGGCAGCGGCAGCTAGTATGTTTCTAAGTGAAAGGGCACACGAGTGAATCATTTTATATAAAAAAAGGATATTCTTAAGTTATATGTCTAAATAATTTTATTCTAAATGATAGAGATACCCTTTAAGATAAAAATTGTGTGCTAATAATAAGAAATTCTATAGTTAAGGCCTTGTTTGGTAACCATCCAAAAAAAGGCACATTAATATTTTATTTATATTTTAAATTTATCACAAATTTTAACAACTTTATTTCACATCCAACACAAATTCCAACCTTAAAAATCAACTTTATTTCACATTCAACACAAATTCCAACCTTAAAATCAATTTTATTTCACATCCTACACACCTCCCAATATTAAAATAAATTTCTTTCCCATCAACATGAGTTGAAGTATTATTAGATGAGTGATCTCCTGAGAAGTACTCAAGATACAAAGTTCAAGAAATTAACTGATTACACTTCTGAAAAGTATTTCGTTATTGACAGCTGCCTTGACTGCTACTACGCTATTAATGAGAGAGAAAAAAGGTACGAGAGAGTGGATAGACTTGAAAATTTATAATAATGTTATTAGATGTTAAAATTTTTTGAATCTAATAGTATTTATATATGATAATAATTTTATATAATAAAAAATTATTTTTATTGATATGACTTTATTAATTTATCATTTAAATGTCTCATAAAATTTATTTGTTTTTAATTCAGTACGATTCGAGCTAAATTCAAAATTTTGGGTTGTGTGCACAAAGAAACTATGCTAAAGAAAACCGAAATTGAGGACAGACCTCTTGGGGCTTGCACGTGCTGAATGTGTGAACAACAAGAGGCCACGTGTCCCCACATGCTGGGAAAATTTTTGGGCGACATTGTGTAACCCGTCAACCATGCGCACGTGGCGCCACGTGGCTCGATGGGGACCCCCGTGCTCCGTCAGCGATGGCGGGATGGCGGGACGGCGGAGCAGCAATTTTTTTTCTCAAAATGTTTTGATTTTAATTATACTAGTATGTGTCACGTCCGTTGCACGTGATTTATTAGCAATAAGTAATTTTATTTAATTTAAATCGATTTTAAATAAAATTTAATAATAAACTAAAAAAAGTTCGTTCTAAAATTTTTAGATTAGAACTGAATTGAATTCTTTTATACATTGCACTGCAGGCGCAGCACAACATGGCACATTGTATGAGAAAGACAGAATATCAGTTATAATTAATTTTGTACGTATATTTCTATATTTTTATTTATTTAATTGTTCAATGTTATTATATTAAAAAATAACAAACAATTCATCTAATTTGATATTTTTTAGTTACAGTCAAGAATAATATTTATCATCAACATGAGCTCACACTAACTAAATATCAAAACCCAAAATAACTCTACAGAGTTATTAAGATCAAACGAAACACACATATTTTTTCTAATCCATATATATCTGAGTTACCATGAATCTCATCCATTTACGATCTATTTAATTTAACATAAAGATTACAACCAGTTTCATTAGCTAACAAAAAGAATTAGATATTCTATTATATTTCTTGCAAATTAGTAAATAGAGTTAAGCAATACTAATTCAATTTAATTTACTCTTCATCAATTCTGATTTATGAAGTAAATATTAAAGTCATTTTTATCTAATATCCGACTAATTTCTTTGGACATATATAATGAAAATTAATGACAATATGAACACGTTTATAAAATCATAATTCTAAGAAGAACATATTTTTAAATTATAATATATTATATATTATAATTTTTGAATTAATCATCTAATATTTTCTACAATTTATAGTTTATACTTTATAGTTACTCTTCGAAACATAGAAATAACAATTTATTTATTGTCCAATTTCAATCTTATTTTTTCAAGTATTAACTGTATATATTTTTGTTTTATATAAATAGCTTATTTGTCAATACTTTCGACTAACTATGCATTGTATATTGTAATTATATACCACATATATATAACAATAGTACGGACTATGTTTAGCCTATTACATGTATGAAAAGGCAATCCGCAAGGCGCTTGTGTGACTTTATTGAATACTGATAACAGTAAAATGCAAGTCTACTATGCGTTGCACGTGATCCCGTTGGTTCGCTCTTTCTTATATCGGGCACTATGCTTAAGCTACAGTATGCTCATGATATCGAATACGATACTCTGTCCGCTGTTTCGGTCTGTCTGCACATCGGTCATGATGCTTAAGCTCAGTATTCTCCATAACATCGGATACGATATGACTCGATCTCAATTCGGCCTTTCTCAATATCGGTTACGATGTTTAAAATACATCATCCACCATTCTCGATGCGCTCATTTGGCCTAAAATTATTTATTCTACATCTCAAACTATTTATTTTCATAAAATAAAAAATAAAATTTATTAATTCAATGCTCTGATAATCTGAAAAAAATAAAATTAAATATAAATAATTTGGATCTATTTTTAAAAGTAAAATAATTAAGACAAAAAATAGAATTTAAGATAAGGCCATTTTGTTTTCATTAAATACAACATAAAATTCATTAATTCAATTTTTTTTCCATTAAATACAACATAAAATTCATTAATTAGTGCTTTAATAATCAGACAAAAATTTAAAATCAAATATAAATAATTTAGCCCTATTTGTAAGGCGATGAAAAAACTAAGACTCAAATGCAATTTTAACATTTTTTTGGACTTAAATATAAATATAATAATTTGAGAAAAAAATTAGACTTAAATATAAATAATTTGGATTAATAATCTGAAAAAAAAATGAAATTAAATATAAATAATTTGAATTTATTTGTACTGAGGTAAAAACGTTAAAACTAAAATGTAATTTTAGCTTTTTTAAACTTAAATATAAATACGATAACTGAAAAAATAATTTAGAATTGAATGTACATAATTTGGACCTATTCGGAAGGAGGTGAAAAATTTGATACTAAAATGTCAATAATTTAAACTAATAATTTAAAAAAAATAATTGAAATTAAATATAAATAATTTAGACTAATGTAAGAAGATAAAAAAAGTTGAGATCAAGATATAATTTTAACTTTTTTTGAATTTAAATATAAATATAGTAATTTGAAAAATAAATATTTAATTGCAATTATGGCTAAATAATTATATTTTTAAATTTGAGATTAAAATGTAATTTTATTTTTTGAACTTAAATATAAATTTATAGCTTGAGAAAATTATTTGGATTTAAATATAAATAATAGGGATCTATTAATAAGATGGTTAAAACAGTGAGACCCAAATCCAATTACAGCGTGTTTTTCAATTTAATTAATGGGAAGAGCTGTTGGGTGGCGGCGTGGCACTGCTGGCTTCAACAGCTGGCAGCCTTATTTTTTAGGAACAATTGCACATTAGTCTCTTATTATTTATAATCTTGTACATAGGCCTAAATATATTTATTTTAGGTCCAAATATATTCTTTTTTTTATCAAATTAACTCAAAATTTTAAATCCCAAATTAAATTCTTGATGTCACAATTCTCCCTACCTTTAGAAATTTCGTCACCGAAATATACATAAATCTTGTAACCTAAAGCTGCAGGATCACCCTCTATTCTCAGACAATCACGCTCTGCTACATCCTCAACACCAAATCGATCACATTCAGGCTTGGAACCTGCAATGTGAAAGAGAAGAACAGATTTTTGTAATGAATAATGGACAACCAATGTTAGTAAAGATAGGATAATGATAATAATTGTCTAAATAATTTCCATCACGGACATAAAACAGTTGGCACTGCATCAAGGGTATTCTATGAATGACAGCATGCTTGACTATTAAGAGGGCATTTAGTTTGATTCTATTGACATACTCTTATTAAGCAAGTAAGAGCTATTTCTACATGCTGCAGAAATGAAAATGGGGCAAAGAGTTAATGACATTGAGATGTTAATTAACGAAGACTCTCCTTGATAGTTGTCCTGCAAGAATAAATGAAAAGTTAAGTTTATTATTATAAGAAATATCATCAAGTTATGAATGGAAAAAATCAAATAAACTACAAGAGTTTAGTGAATAACCTAATTATTGTGATGTACTTTTTTACTTGTTGAGGCAGCAGAATGATCTTCATTCTCAAATTCAGCTATGGAAATGGTTTTTAGTTTTATGTTTGAAATGTTTTTGTATCGATCAACATTACATTGAATGTTGAAGTTGAACCATTGGCTTTGTAGTTCTTCAATGCGTATTTCAGCATTATAAATTTTGCCCTGCATGAAATGTAATTATTTTTGTGAGATTTTTAATATTTTATGTATAGTGGAGTTTTTAGTATTTAATAAATAAATTCTATAATTTATAATCCTTATTTTTCATAGCTTCAAAGTTTTCTGCAGTTATATTTGCGAGTTGTTCCGCTTGTTGTCCAAATATTGTAATAGTGGTGCTATTTGTTTCATCTTCTATTACTGTTTCGGCTATTAACCTAAGAAGTATGATACACATTCAAATAAAGTTGATACTATTATTATGCTACTTGAATCATAATATAATAATAAACATAGTATGATGCGAACATTATAACAAAAAAAATTATATTCATTTAGCAGCAATTAATGAATAAAATGATACAAAACGATAAATTACTTACTTCTTTGTCTCAAAAAAATTGAAAAGGAAAAACACATGGATATAAAAGCAAGACAAATAGCAAACAACGAATCCATGAATGGAAATATATTAACAACTGGAGTTGATGAATTAGATGGAAATATATTAAGCAGATATACTATTGTAAACATTGATTGAATATTTTTTTGATGTCAATTGAAATATAAGATAGGCTAATCAAAGTAATTTTCAATCTATTAATATGTAAAATATTACTGAAATGTTGCTTTTCCGATTTTGTTGCACCATTCGCAGTGGAATGCTTCATTGATTGATGTATCCGTTTTTCTTCCGCAAGAGTTGCAAGCTATGTATTATCGAACATTTAAACATCTTACTTTTACTTTTATTTGATATATATTTTTCTGCATCAATATGTGACATATTAGTAGAAAATATAATTATTTAATATGAAAGTTTTGGATTTCTAGTTGCCTTATCAATTGTTATCTCGATGTTGGATTGGTTTAAAAGGGCATTGAATGATATTTGCTCAATATTGGTGTTTCTTAAAGCATAAAGTCATTTTTTTGCATACACATTTCTGTCTTTAGAAGATTGAATTTTAGCAATATTTATTGTTGACCTGTAATACAAAAAGTAAGATATATTTTTATGTATTTGTTTGTGTTCATGAAAATTATCTTATTTGTAGAAAGTAAAGTTTTGTAAGCAGTACCAAATTCTAAGCTCATTGCTTTTTGTCGTGTCTGGATTGATAATGATGCTTGTCATTGATGTTGTTGAAAGAGATGAAACTTTTCGAATATGCATAGAAGAAAGTTATTAATTTAGGATCACTTTATACTTGTAAAGATGTTTAGAGAATTACCCCAATATGTAGTTTGCCGTAATCTTGTTGCTTGTACAATCGGTAGTGAATTTGTGAGTAATTCATCTATGTTCATAGCGTTCTTCGCATAGTCATCCCATAAAGAGAGAATTATGGGTCTTAAGCTAGTTTAAACATTAAATTAAATATAAAATATAATTAATAATACTTGTTAATGTGTGAGCATAAAGTAATTTTTGCTTTTAATAATTTTTTTTTTGTAGCAAGCATGGACTCACCATTCATCTATAAGGATGACATCTCGAACATTGCCTGTTGAACTATTTGGTCTTTTGAATATTTGCAGTGGTTTTGTTTCAATGGCAACTGCTATTATATCTGCATATGCAAATCAAAAGTATTTTAGATATATAATAAATTTATTTTTAAAATAAAGTATTTATATTATAATTTGCAATGAGAATTTAGAAGATACTTAGTAGTTTGTCATTCTGTTGAAGTTGGTGCAAATTTTCTATAGCTGTGTATATGACATCTGATTGTTGGATGCTGCAATCTTTAACCGCTTTAGAAATTTCTGTTTTGCTATTAAATTTCAATTGTTTGTCATTATTCACTACTCAATATTGCGGCTCTATTGTAGAAACGAAAGCATTTGATATGTAGTAGATTTCGCCTTCACATAAGATATCATCAATGATTTTAACATCATTGCCAAAAGCAACGACTTGGATTTGATTTCCTTGTAAATTCCAGAAATTAAATCGAGAGAAACTATTATTGCTTCATATAAACATTATAACATTGACACTAAAGAATTAATCAATAGTTTAAATACCTGTTCACCAGTGAGAATATATGTTTGGTAAATCGTAATATTATTCCTAGAAGCTTTCGCACTTGATTTCTTTGTCACCAGCAATTTTAAAGGATCTTTAAGAAATCCTGTAGATAGTTTTGACAGCGAAGTATTTGTTGATGTCATCTGCAAATACTGAATAAATATATCATGTATTTTCGGAAAGAAAAATAAGCAAAGAGTATAGTTTTATTTGATTGAGAAAAAAATACACCTTTTCTCCCTTTTGATAATCACGTATTGCAACGTGACAGAAGACTTCTATGAACAATATTTCTTGTTGAATTGTTTGGTATATTTGCATGAGAGGTTGGCTTGATAAGTACCCTTGTTGTGTTGGATGATATTGCACGTGATAATGCTACATATAATTGACCATGCGCAAAAACAGGTTTTGGTAAGTATATTCCAACTTTTTTTAACATTTGAACTTGCGATTTATTTATAGTCATTGCAAAACATCATCGTGTGAATTGAAATGGAATCTTTGATTCTTCCGGAGATTGGAGAGGAATTCGTGGCGACAAAATACGTGTTCTTTTGAAATTTCCAGTAACAATCTCAGCATCAATCACATTTTTACTAAACTTCTTGCATATGAGGGGGGAACCGTTTGATAGTCCAGACGATGGATCTAAATTTCGTAGTAGCATGACCGGACAATTCTCTTTAAGTGTCAGCTTATGTGGTGGCAGAGTAGCTGGCGATAGGTCATTACGAAAGTCTGCATTAATTAATTTATTCTCCTGTGATCCAACAAGGAAATCAAAACTGTAGTAATCGTATTGTTGTCCGGGAAATTGATCAATAATCATGTTATTTATTTTCTCTACATATTAATTCTTTGCTGTTAGGATTGCTACATCAACGAAGTAGTATTCATTACTGTATGAAATGTCTGAATAAATCTCGAAAATCAAATCTTTGATAGAGTCTTCTTCAGTTTGATTGTATGGTACAAGCATTTTCTTAGGTATTGTAATCCAATTCTGTTTAATGATATTTTCTTCTCCATTTCCTATTCTAAGCAAATATTTAGAGAACTCTGGATCATTGATGACTCTCATATTTCGAGTTAAGTGCAATTTTGTAAGCTGTGGCGATAGAAATGACGTAACAATGCTATTATTTATGCTAACATCTTCGCCTTCGCCTTGTATAACAGGTAACAGTTGACGGAAGTTACCTCCAAGAACAATAGTCTTTCCACCAAATATGATTTCAGATTCCATTATATCTTGAAGTGTTTTATGAAGAGCTTCTATATAGCATTTTCTAGCCATTGTCGCTTCATCCCATATGATGAGTTTTGCTCGGCGAAGTAGGTCAGCTGTTGTAGACTATTTACTGATATTGCAAGTAGTTGCCTCCTTCATATTGATTGGGATTTTGAATCTAGAATGAGCTATTCGGCCACCTGGTAAAATAGAAGCAGCAACTCCAAAAGTTGCAGTGGCTAATGCAATTTGTTGCGACGCTATCCCCACATTTGGCTGGCTCAAACGACGGCATTTGCGAGAGTCTAATAGGTGCCCTTGGGGCTGCCCTGCTGAAGAGGACTTGCAGCACTTTGTCTGTGAATGCAGCTTCACTTGTGCAGTCTTTAATGCCTTTATAGAAGCAGCAGGCTGAATCAGCAACAGGGAGTGATGTTGGGTTGCCAGAAGAAGCTATTTCTGATGTAATATCCCGGTAAATTTAAATTTAGATTTTTGATTAATTTAATTTATTATGATGAAATTAATTTTTATTTATGAGATTAATTATTTAAGATTAAATATATGAAATATTAAATGTTTGTTAT
>JAEMOT010000977.1:66044-93717 GCA_019297695.1 Apostasia ramifera
AAATTAATTTTCACTATTAAAATTTATATTAGGCTAAAAAATAGCTTCAAGCAAATGTGGACTTAATTTTCAAATTTTTATACTTATGTATTTCCACTATTTTTTGGAATATTATAAAAGTATCATATTTTATTTCAATTGGTATAATTTTATCTATTTAAAAAAATTTATTATTTATATATAATTAAAAAAATTAGCAGAAAAAACTCCTGCCTTGTCATCCCGCCATTGCTGACGGGCACGTAGTTCTACCTTGAGCCACATGGTGCCACGCAATTTGTGTGCGCATAGCTGACGGGACATACAGTGTGCACTCAAAAATTTTCTCATATGCTAACAAGAAAATGCAAGTTGACGTTTGAAGACCAAAAATATTGTATTTAAATTAACAAAAAAAATTTCTATCTGAAAAAAAATTTTTATTTTGAAATTAACATTTTTTAGTCATGCTGTAATGTTTGAATTTTTTTTAATTTTTTTCCTTTGTTTTTCACCTTTTTATATGATTTAATTTCAATTAATTTTAAATATACTTTAATCTTTCTGTATTATATATTTAATATCTAAATTTTTATAATTTATATCAATCCTTACAATATTATGAATATAAAAATTACTTATTGTTCTTTTCATAGGTATAATCGATTAATATGGAATTTTTTTATTACTTATTGTTCTTTTCATAGGTATAATCGATTAATATGGAATTTTTTATTAATATATATACATGAATGTATTTCAAATATTATAATAATTTTATATAATTTATTTTTGCTTATTTTCTTTAAAATATATACATGTAAAAATTATAAGTTAATTACGCTATGCACACTCAAAATATTATAAAATCTTACACATATTTTAACTTATTTTTATTATAACGAGTAATCATAATATTTCAATGACCTAACTATAGTTATATTACAAAAAATTTGAGTCGTTCATCATATTATTTTAAGGATATTTAAATATATTTTGAGTGAAAATTCTAAAACTTTAATGTTTAGATGACGGCAAAGGAAGGAGACATCCACGAAGTGAATTGATATTAGGACAAATCAGTGCTTTAGTGTAGCATTGAGGAAGAGAAAAATATGTAGTATTAAGGATAAAAATATAATTTTAGTGATTTACAACAGAATATATTTTTTTCAAATAGATTTTGACTAAGTTTTAACTCAAGAGTGTGCATGTAAGATTTTGTAATGTTTTAAGCGTAATTAACTTAGAATTGATGGGTAAAGCATAAATAAAACTAAATGGTGTGACATATAGGTAATTATCCCTAAAAAAAAATTATTTTATACTCTTAATTTCTTTTGGTAATTTGGTTGGCATGACTTAAATCATTAAATCTTGGGGAAGAAGCAAAAGATTGCATGCGTTGTGTTGCAGTGGACCGTATGGCTAAAAATAATCGCTAAGCAAACAGTGAGCATGATAATTTGTCAACGTATACTTTATTTGGATTAATACAACATAAAAATATGATTAACACTTTGGTAATTAGTGACTATTAATATATATATATATATATATATATAATATCTTACTTTATTTATTTTTTATTAAAAAATATATTACTAAAATTTAATTATTTTACATATTTAAATTAAATTATATAAATATTATAATTTATGTATAATTTTTGTCATAAAAGTATGACATATATGTATAAAAGATTGTAATTTTAATATAATTTTTATGTATAATATTTTGATATTAAATTTAGAAAATAATTAAATTTTAATGATATAGATGTAAATGGACAATACCTCTACATTTGGATCATGAGCTGTTACAATATAATATCAAAGCCGACCTCTCGCAGTACAATGTAGTTTGAGGACGAACCAGGCGGAAGCTCACAGGAATGAATTGTCCCACATCGAAAAGAGAGGGAGATTCTGAGCTGTATAAGTAAATAACGTGATCTCAATTGGTAGAAATATAAAATATATGATATAAATTAGTTATTATTTTGAGATGCGTGCAAAAAATGATATAAATTAATTATTATTTTATTATATATGTAAATATAAAATATTTTAAATTATATATATATAATGTGAAATATAATTAATTTTATATATGATATAACTTAAAATTAATCAAGTTAATTTTAATTTGGATAAATAAATAAGTCCAGATTTACGTGTTACAGTAATTTAAACTATAAAATTTAGTGTTTAAATTATAATTTTAGGATTTAAAGTTTAAAATATAATGAAATTTTATTTAGAAATTAAATAAAATTTGTAATTTTTATCCTCAAAATAATTAATAGGCAATATTTCTGACGGTAATTTTTGAAACTTTTCTAATGATAATCGAACGGGTCATTCATGTCAGCAAATAACTTACACTTTAACCAATAATTTAACGAATCTAATGTTGTGAATTTGTGATGACGTTATTATGAACTTTAGAAGAGATTAATGTGGCCCAGCCTAATTTAATCTGGCCAAAATTTTGCCATGCTCCATGTGCAATTATATTAAATGAGCGTTTAATTTAATATTATTTTGTTGTTATCATGTTAATTAAAAAAATATTGTAACATCTAAATATTATAATATTTTAAATAACACGATATAACATTAACATAAATTTAAACTGATTGGCCTCTAAATTTTTTATTATTTATGATAATTGTATTAGAAAAAGAAGAAATTCATAGTCTTTTCAGATTAAATATAACACTGTAATTAGTCTATAGCTTAACCACAAAATTAGGACTAATATTTACATAAAACCACTTGTCTAAAGTTCAAATTGGCTATACATGTGCACTCAATCTTCAAGTAATATATTTACATACAAATTTTTATGTCATCTCACACATTTTTATCCATTACTTATATTTCAAGATGCATAATCATTTTTAGTATAGAAATATACAAATAATATTTATAAAAGATCTTTTATAAAAATTATACAAATAATATTTATGTTTTTAACATAAAAGTCATAATAACAATAAAGATCTCTTCTTTTATGAATCATTTTTTTATTAATTTCATTTCATAATAATTAGCAATCTAAACACATAAATGATCTTATTTTTTTATTTTGATTCTTTTTTTTTTAAATACTATAACTCTACTACTCTAATTGAGAATTATAACAGTATAATTTTGAAGAAAAAACAAAAAAAACAAAAAAAGCAAACCAGGACCCATTCTAGAAGAATTGACTTAGAGCATGAAACCATGTGTTTATTTACTTGAATTACTTCAACTAAGTATTTGTAATCTCACCAGTCAATATTAAGATCATCCACCACTCCCTTACAAAGTAGAAATTTTATTTATTCTTATCACCCATATACACTAAATACAAATTGCAACTTACGAGTAATGAGAGAATAGAAAACAACTGCATCGATGCATAAAATTACTGCAACATATCACCGTGTATGTAAGATTTACTGCTAAGAGGTCTTTAAACTTTTGATGACAATTTGCATTTTAACCGACATGCACGATATACACAAAATAAGATTAATCTCGAAATCACAAGCTATATAATAACATCGAGGTTTACATGTTCATGGTTGATTTTCTATAGAACTCACTGACAATTTGCAATAATTCAAAAGACTAGAAAGAATCTGCAACCACACAAAAAATGAATTGAAGTAAAACAATAAAGACAACAAAATCTTGGATCATTCTTCTCTTCCAGCTCACAAAGTGAGATTTTTTTTTTTTAGATTCAGTTCTCTCTCTCGTGTATAATTATATCATGCCAATTTTGGATCCTTCAACCTGCAATTCTAACAGTAAATTTAATCAGAATAGGTTTTCTGAAAAAGAAGAAATATATAGAGAGAAGTGCTGTTCCGCTTAGATATCATGGATGGAAGACCCCAGCAGCCTTTCCTCCTCCTTGACCATCTCCTCCATTACAAGCTCGGAGTTCGACTTTGAAGTCATCTTGCTCCACTCGTTTTCGACACGGAAGAAAATCCACTGGAACCGACGAAAGATCTCCAATGCGGTAATGGTGAAGACAGTGATGTAATTGTGGCGAAGGTGGGCAGAAAGCTTGTATGTCCATGTGCATCTAAGAACAAGGTTGCTGCTAAGTACCCAGTAGTACACCTGCAAGGTTGAGATTTCAAATTGTTCTGCTAAGATGTGACATCTCTATGCATCAAGATCATAGGGTTTTTCGTTAGTCGATTATTTATAGGCCTTGCAGTGAAAATGATGATGCATTACTGCATTATGTGCAAATAGAGCTGGCAAAATTAATTGAAACTAGACTAACTTCACTTTTGACTCGACCTAAGTAATTTTAAGTAAAAAAAAATTAAGTCGGGCTCCAGTTGGCGATGGGTCAACTCAAAGGCTCTGTTTGGTAATAAGAAAAAAAAGAAGATTTTGTTAGAATTTTTAGCCATTTTTGAAAAATGTGTATGATGTGAAATAAAATAAGTTATATTAAAAATTGTGTAGGATGTGAAATAAAGTTGATTGATTTATTGAGAATTGTGTTGGATGTGAAATAAAGTGATTGTTTAATGTTAAAATTTGTGTGAGATGAGATATAAAATAATTTTTTAAGTTTTTTTAAAAATAAATTTAAGATTTTGATCATGGCTAATTTTAGCCATGATTATTAGCCCATTGCCAAATAGGGCCAAAGTGTCTATTCAGTGGACACCAAATTTTAGTGTATAATTTTCCATTAAGTATTTGGGAAAAAACTTTCAAGTTGTGGGAGTTCACTAGTTTTATCATCAGTCATTCTAATACAACTCAACTTTTCCTAAAGCTTAATATTGATCAACTCAAAGCATTGATCTGAAGCTTGCTTTTAGTTGAGCTGACTCATAGCCAAAAAGATAATTAAGTTTGAGATGGGACGAGCTTGAATGATTATAGCGAATCTTAGCAACTTATTAAAATTCGACCTATTTACAATTTCAAGAGAGTGCTTTGTAAAAAGCTTGACTAACTTCATACCCATATCCTCCCGTAGAAAAGGTTGGTGCAGAGATTGGGGTTCTTGAATTTGAATACTCGAGAAAAAATACTGCAGATGGACAAGCATGCATTGTTAACAGATGAAAACAATCAGTTGATCATTTGTTGAAAAAAAAAAGACAAAAAAAAAACTTAACCTCAGGTCCCAATCTCGGGTTATGTCCCAGTAAAATGAATAGAGTGAATTCAGGATGCTGGAGAAAAGCCACAGAGGTCTGTAAAAACCAGTCCATTTCTCAGGTAAAACATGATACTTAAGAGCAGAGAGAAAGATCACTGGGATTGCTGTGGAGTATTTCAGAGCTGCAGAAGGAATAAAAAAATAGATAAGAAGAGCAATTTTCTCAGCAATAGAACTTCTAAAATACCATAATAAACTTTTCACGTTTCTTTTTCTACTTTCAACAACTTGATATACACATTCTACAGCGTGAAACTAATGTTATATAAGAATAAACAGTTTACTGAATAATGACAAAGCTTTTAAGGCCCTGTTTGACGCGAGGACCAAATCAGGATCAAAATGATACTAATTTAAAAAACAACAATAATAATAATAAATAAATTTTTTTAATCATTCTACACAAATTCTAATATAAAAAAATATTATTTTACTTCACATACTCAATTATTTTTAATAAAAATATATACTTTATTTTACATCCTAGACCAAAATATTCGAATCGAGTATTTTGGTCTAGGATGTAAAATAAAGTTAATTTTTTTATTGAAAATTATTATGTGAAGTAAAATTATGTTTTTTTATATTAAAATTTGTGTAGAATGATTAAAAAAATTTATTTATTATTATTATTATTGTTTTTTAAATTAGTATCATTTTGGTCCTGATTTAGTTCTCGCGCCAAACAGAGCCTTAGGTATTCAACAAAGTGGAAGCAGAACGGGCTCACCGAATGGTGCTCATTTAAATGAATAGAAACTGCACGACATACATTAAAAAAAAAAAAAAAAAAAAAAAAAAAACTGCACGACATACATTGTCTATAAAGGGATGTTTCATTGTTAATACTTTTCTATATATTTTTCAACCTTGGCAATAAAGCTCAAAACTCACTCAATAACTACTTGAATTATAGTTGATCCCGAAGTGCACTTGATTTTGTTATGACTTGAAGTTAACCCACTTGAAATAAAATCAACCACACTTGAACTCGATTCAATCTATGCATATGCGTTTTGATTCGAACTTGTACACATGTACATCAAAATATTTAATGAGCATTGGTACAAAAAGATGTAAGTAAAAGAGATCATGGTTTACATACACATTTACATAAAATTTTAGTATTATATATGATATTTCACTGGGAAACTACATACATACCCCTCAAATATATGTATATTATGTATTTGGTTCTCTATTCTTAGATATTACCCATAGAATATCCACATAAACACAATAATAAACTCCCTTTTTGTGATTGTTTTATAGTGCTTATATAGATTCGAGGGGTCTATACTAAATTTAAAAATTTGGAGTCCAATGGTGCAATCTGATTAGATTTAAAAGGTATGTATCCTTATTATATAATATGGTCAATACATAGATAAATCAAGACTAGGTTAATAATTCAAACTGAATCAAATTAAATAAGTAACTCAAAAAAGATTTTTTTTATTTACTTGAATAAAAAAACTAAAATCAAGATCTTACATTTCAATTTAAGATCAATTCTCTCTAACTCAACTAGATGACATTCCTGATTTAGTCCATCTCACCCCTTTGAAGCAAAGGGCATTCTAAGATAAAAATAATGTCCAGAAGCATAGCCTTCTTGACATAGAACTAATGGGTTTATGGTCCTAATGCAATTTAGGATGCGATTTCATGAATTAAATGCTGTCCGAGCTTCATAAAGTAAAAGGAGCATTCTAGTTCAATGTAGATTAATCCAAACAACCATGGAAAACATAAAATAAACATGCATACGGAACTCAAAAAAGTATTAAGCAAAGGTTAATCCACAGGAAAAGAGAGCTACCATGGGGTTTAAAATTACTTGAAGCGAAGAGGGAACAAATCCATATGAATTAAATTCAAAGCAAAGCCCAAGTCTAAACTGATCCATATATGACAGAAGTAATATTTCAGTGATTAGATAGTTCATGAGTCAATATTGAAATGGGATTACAAAAGGAAAGAGCTAGGAAGCAGCAACATGATATAGGAATACCCAAAATCAACAAAAATCAGGCGAGCCATGACAATTAGAGGTGGAGATGGCTAGATAACTAATCGGCCTCACACCGATCAAGATAGTCGATGTCACATCGACAAAGGACTCCACATGGCGGTCATGACAGTGGGCGGCAGGGAATCGAACCCAACTTCTCTCGGGTTGGGAAGGCTACCCCTCTTTCTCTCTCATGGAATAATCAAAAACTAAAACTCACCCTAACCCATGCCATAAATATCCTCCTTAGATTAACAACCACTTAAATTCGGATCATTAATTCTAGAGTTATTAATCCAAGTGCAATTTAAGGAGGGAAATATAGTTGGGCCAAGCTTGGCCCATCTTGAAAATTTATGCCCATGACTAAAAGCTGAAACCCAAAATACAATGTCACACCCTCTTTGACCCATTTACAAATACTCCAAGCACTCACCAAGGCCCAAAGTAATATAGCCAGAGATTCACTCATCCACCTATCATAAAAAAATGTCCCACACACAAAAAAGAAAAGAAATAAAATGTTATGAAATAAAATATAATATAATATAAACATAAACATAAAAAGTAGCAGGACTCCAGTGAAGCCATCTCTAAGCTATGAGGGATGTTGTCGGCGAAGTCGGTACTGAAGATGCTCCGCATCACTTCCTTTTGGTGGGCTTGAGAAGATTTTCAGATTCCAAGTTGCTATTGACATTAAAGTTGCAACAATCTAAAAGCCAGTTAGGATACCAAGTGCAACAAGCGGCTACCAGAAAATACAGTTTGGCAGGAACAATCAGGGTTTTGAAAGAAACTAAAATGAATACTCAACTCAACTATCTAAAGTTTCTTTCTTACCCGCATCACTAAACAGCCTCTATCAGCTGAGAATTATATTAGTTGAATCATTAAGAAACAGATTAATGAGCTTCTGCAATAGGACTCTCAATTTAATCTCCAAGCAGATGGGATCAATAGTGTTTTATGTCATGCATCTGAGTTGTAGTCTTGTAGAACAATAGCTTCATGTAGCTTAGTCTTTTCATCTATATTTTTAGCCCATTCCATGGCTTTATAACACTTAAATTGTTAACTTCAACCAAAATTGCATGTGCAAAAATTTAGGATAAGGTACAAACTTTTGCCTCATTACAGAGAAAAACAAGCCCTTCGTTTTGCTGAATTGCATAATATTCCAACATTTCTTTAGCATAGAAACATCATACTGTGTTATCCACTAACTTTAGCTTAATTTCTTTATTCATCCCAAACTTCATTCATCATTCATGTTGTAATACAACTTACTTTGACCATTAAAATGATAACCAAACTTCACAATAAGAAAGAATACTAATATGCACCAAGATTTTAAATCAAGATTAACCAAAAAACAACATATGCACTTTCAAGGTAACTATGAAAATAGAAAAAAAAAATTTACATTACAGAAAGAAGATATTGGCAAAAAAATGATTTATAAATTGATACCATACCATTCAAAAGTGATGTTTTCTCTTTAGTATCCTTGTACTGACGCAAACATTGGAAGAAGCGGCACAAATAAGGAAAGACGAGCACTAAAGGAATCACAACAGAATGACTACCACATATAGAATCAGCTTCAAACCATGCAATAGTTGCAACCTGGAAATCACTAAATATAAGACTTTTAGTGAAAAGCTTCCGCTGAAAAAGCAAGTTACAAGATCATCCCTAAATTCTTTATCAAATGTTTTATATTTGAAAAGAAACTACAAGCATAATTTAAATCCATCATAATGCAAAAATATGATGATTCAAATTTCAGCAACATAACCGTGTCACAAATCAGGATTACGTTATTAGCTAGTAATCTGCTGGATCAAGTTTAAAACAAATAGATTATGACCACACAATTTCATCTCTGATCACATGCTGACAGCCCTGTTACTAGCTGAAGTCTCAAGCAAATTTAGATCCTTTGTGATAATATTTGTGAAGTCACAAGTTTAGAAACACTAATAATAGGTATATAGGCAGCATGAGTTGGTCTATACATTACACTCTCAACAAAGATCACTTGGTTCTAAAAATAGAGATAATAGCTTGATATAAAATAAAACTAGATGTACAATATTTCACATTTCTATTTCACTTTATGCAAAGCAGAGTATCACTCCAAGATAACCTATAAAATCTTTTAGCAGTGATCTTTTGTATTCTGAAAAAAAATTTCTTTATACCAACCTGATGATTTACCATTCTACAAATGGAACGTTCCAGATCAGAAAGCACCTGAAAAGAATTATAACAAATAGTAAGTGAATGCATAAAAATTTAAAAATTATGCAGAACAGGGAAATTAATTAATAGAACTGACAGCAATCCTAGAACAGGAACAATCACTTCAATGCCATTACAAAATAAACTGAAAAGACAACCTCTTTGGCACGTTAAACGATCAAGGTTTTATAATTTTCAAAGTCAAATACTTAGGCTCTATTTGGTAATAAGACAAAAAAGATAATTTTGTTGGATTTTCTAGCTATTTTTGAAAAACTAGTTTGATATGAAATAAAATGAGTTATATTAAAAATTGTGTTGGATGCAAAATAAAATTGATTGATTTATTGAGAATTGTGTAAAAAGTAAAATAAAGTGATCGTTTAATGTTGAAATTTGTATGGGATGACATATTAAAATAATTTTTAAATTTTTTTTAAAATAAATTTAAGATTTTAATCATGGCTAAAATTAGCCATGAGTTTGAGCGTGTTACCAACAAAGCCTAAAAGCATAAGTACAACAACAAAGTTTGCTTTCACGGATACCTTTGTATGACAAATTATTCTATGAAACCACACTGGCATATATTTTCCTCTACAGGCACAAGTCAAACAAAATTATAGAGTGCAAAGTACCTGCCTTTGACATTGATGTCAAAATATCAGCCAAAAAAAAGTCAGCAAATGATATTGCCTGCAACACACAAAGGTGAAAAAAAGGTTTGAGAACAAGCAACGATGACAGAAAATAAAATCTTTAAGCTGTTTGTTTAAGCTGGTTAATCATAACCTAGGTTAAAATTAACTATATGAGTCACGTCATATACAAATTTCAATATTAAACTAACAATATTTCAATATTAAAATTAACTTTAAGGTAAATTACACATGAATTTCTGAGTTTAGGGAATAATAACACTCAAGTTCATGTCTTCAAAATTTTAATATCTAGGTCCCAGAGTTTTAATATAATTATCAAATGAGTTCTTTTTAATTTTTTTTATTTTTAAATTTTTTTAAAAATACCTATTCTACTCTTCCCTCTCTCTCATCCCGACTCTCTCTCTCTTTGCATTAGCGACCTCACCGTCGGCGACAGAGGGGGGGGGGGGGGACGGCCGCCGGCGGAGGGTGCCGCCTGCCGGTGAAGAGCTGAAGGGGATGCCGTTGACAAAGGGGTGTTGCGGGTAACCACTCGCAGGTGGAGGGCACTTTCTCTCTTTAGAGTCTAGAAAGAGAAAGTGATAGGACCACCCGCCAACCCGGTCCCCACGTGCTCTCTTTAAAGTCAAGTAACAACTCAAGCTTACCAGTTAGTTTTAAATGTAATCAAACACTTATAAACTACGTATTATGCTTGAACCTTATGCCTAATATTTTTCATAATAACTTTAAAGTAATATAATAGTGCATCAAGAAGTCTAGAAAACAAATCCCTTCTTCCCTTTCTTTAGATTTCCCAAGTGTCATGTGCGCCAAGCCCATTACTAATATAATAATAATGTATCCAAAAAAAGTAGTCCTAAAGAGCAATAACAATCCAACTGGGAAATGGAATAAAAAAAGGTTGGCGTTGTATTCAAACTTATAATTGGTTCATTAGATATATTAGAGAAAGTCCATCACCCTTCATATCAGAACCCATGTTACTCTTTGATGAACATCTAAATCAGTAAATTAAGTCCCACATACAATTATAACCACAAATCAATACACAAACTGGATCATTTTGAGAAATAAAAATCTCGTGGAGTGTGAAAAAAGGGCTTAATAAGAGATATCACAGAACACAAGCAGCAGCATGTGATTAGTGCTCTTTTCTCTTTTTGTATCTCATATAAAAAAACAATAATTCCTAAGTTAGTGTCAATGAGGCAGCTACAAGAAATAATCAAGAAAAACAATTCTTTTCAACTATTTGAAGATCCATTTTTTTTTGTTGCTTTTCCATGTCCAGGCTCCACACTACATCCCAAAATAAAGTAATGTTAAATTATGCCTATTATTTTTGATGTTTTTTGCATTTTCAGGTTTGCAATCTTTAATCAAACTAATTAACCTCTGCCAACAAGTAGCTTCTAATGTGTTACACTGATATGTAGGAAAAATGCACATATCTACATACCTTCTTGGCTTCCAGTGCCTATTAAACGCAATGGTATAGCATTTAATGAAAACTAAGCATGCTTAAGTTGTGTACATACAACAACAACAACTAAGCCTTTATCCCACCTGGTAGGGGCTTAGGTTGTGTACATATATACAAAAAAATAATCAGTCAATAATTAAAAAAAATGTATGACAAAAGGTGTTGAAAGCATCCGCCTCATAAAATTCATTTACCATAAGCGCTTTCTAGATTAAATTATCAAGCTTTTATTGCAAGATACTATCAATATATGACGATAAAATATATAGTAAAGAAAATATAAGCATGCATGGCTACACGCAATTAAATAGAAAAAAAGCTTGCCTGAAGAGGAAGAATGATACGCCAAAGCGTCCTTAAGAAGTAGTACCGAGATGATAAGTAGAAAATATCGAAAGGGAAAATGAGAACCATGACAATAATGGCATAAAGGATAACCTGAAAATTCCATTTTTTAAAATTAGAGGGGAAAAAAATATAAGTAAACATGAAATGTTAATCACAAAACAGCTGCCATGCAACAAAAATGCCACACCAAATAATTATAAGTTAGCAATATCAATTATCATTTATTCTCAATAGACAAACAGAACAAAATTTTTCCTAAATAATTCAAGACAAATCAAAAATTAAATCGTTCAATTATAGAAGCTGAAACTAAAAACAATCCACAATCTTGAGGCATAGTGATTTGAAGTCAGAAGTCAAAAATTAAATCTGAATTGGAGATTATCCTAAACTTTAACACTCTTGATAAGGTAAATATAATAAGCATTAATCTATCGTGATCGATATGCAACATACAAATTAACTAATGGAAGCATAAGTCAGGCAAGTGAACTATTTTACGTTCCACCAAGCAAACTACCAAGGACGCAGAAACAATGCAAAAAACTTTCTTAGTAAATAAGTATTACTTAATACAGTCGGTCTATGAGTAGTGTGCAAAATTTCATTTATACACAATGCAATAAGATTATCCATAGTTTCTGTGTCCAAATTAACTTTAAACTGAGTTAAAGTTAACCCTACAAATCACACCATACACAGATTTAAAAAAATCTAGCAATATTTCTCATCCTTCACACAACCCAAGATAAAGCTAGTTTTATTTCAAAACTTTCACAAATTCTAAACAAAAATATCTTATCAAAGGTTGACTTTAACATGGTTAAATTAACCTAGCTAAATGAAAGCACCCAACCAAAGTAAGTCAAAGATACACCTTACAACAAAAAATGGTTAATACATAGCAAAAATCAATTTCTATGGTAAGGAAAGAACAGATATTACACTGGCTGGGATGCTGCTAACGATACTTCACCATGTGAGTACAGATATAAATAAGCTGTCATGCTTGTAGGAACAACAACTATCATCCAAATCGCACACTACAAAAAAAACAAAGTGGTTAAGTGAACCAACGTTATCATGCTCTTTACGTCCAAAGTAATTTCAAATGCACGTAGATAAAATAGAGTAAAATGGTGACAGATGAAAAAGAAAAAAATAGAAAATTAAAAAAATACTTCTGCTAATTGTAGGTCTCTCTAAGAAACAAAAAATATTGTTATAAGTCTAAAGAACATTGGAATGCCTCCTTGAGAGCGTAGACTTATTATGTTATCATCTCTTAATTAAAAGATTATTACATTAATTCCAACATAATAAAGTAGTTACGGTGAAATTACTCATGAAATGATGTATCGAGTAGAGTTTCACTGAAATAAATTAAAGTTCCTTGAGTTACCTAGGTAAACTTCTCGTAGCAAGTTAGTAGTCGCTAATTTTGCGCACAAGTTAGGAGGTTTGTCCAACTAAACAGTGGTTTAGCCTAAATCTCACAATTCCAGGACCTATTCCTTTCCCCCTTTTTTGTACTATTTTCTTTACATCATACCTCTTTCTGGTTAATTCTTTCTTTGCAAGAATTGACTATATAAACTTTTCAACTTAGAAGCAATTTCAATCTTTGTTTGACACTTGTTTATTCAAGAAACCAACAGAATTGGAGGTTCTAATCCTAGTGTGCATGTTTTCTATTGTGCAATGCTCATGAAGTCCAGATAAAAATTCAGATTGGGAAGAGTTTTCCATGAGTATAAAGAAGATAGATGATACTTATCTTGATTATTAAAAAGATGACATGTTCCCTGGAAGAAATAGTAAGCAATCCAGAGAAGGAAGCAGATTGATGAAGCCAATTGTAGAAAAGAAGAGGATGGAGGCTGGAGAAGCATTAGAATGTGAGAGCTGACTAATGTCAGCTGAAGATTAGTGAGAGGGAGAGGAGGATTTGCAGTGGAGAAGTAGAGGATTAGGGTCAGAGCTCGATCACGATATTGGTAATAAAGAGGGGAAACTTGGAAAACAAGGAAGCTGGGAAGGTGGAGAATTAGGGTTAGGGTAAACTCATGTATGGCTCTGACACCATGTGAGAGAGCTTATGAAGATTTGTACCTTGGTTACCATAGCTGGGCTGAAATCACATTTATTTATAGAAAAACAATGGCAAGCTAGAAGCTTCCTTAACTAATTACATCATTACAAGTAATTATAGATAAATGAACAAAAAAAATAAAAAACTTGAACTAACCCTTAATAGTTACAATGCCAAGTTAATTTTTTAATTCTAATCATATTGAACACTTACACCATCACACATCATCTAAAAAATGCATTTAGTGACGCCAAAAAAAAAGTAACAATGTCAAGTTATTTTTTCCTTGGAAGATATAGGATCATGCTTCTTTGCAATAATATAAGGCAATGGTGTTTAGAAAGTCTAATAAATAACACCGAAGAACCATACTTTCCAAACTTCTCTGTGAGTAAGATGGTTGTGATCAAGGTCAAAAACTTTTGCATAGTTCACCGACGATTGAGCAAAAACCCATAAGTTCACTCCCCATAGGAATACCGTCAGAGTCTGCAACATAATATAGTACAAGAAAAATGGGAAGAGAAAGCACCATTAGCATCTTTAATTCTAGGTATCAATTTGACCCAAGCTTCGAGATTACAAGGCACTCACCATAAGAAGGAGAGGATTGTAATATAGAAATGCCTCGTAAAGGAATAAATCTCGCAGATCAGCACTCATTCTCATAACCGAGTCCCAACTGATCTGCAAGTGGTACATGATTGTCCTAATAATCTGAATAGCATCTTCAAAGATTACTACACTCTCTACTATTTTCACATTACTAACCTTGCAACAGCTGATGCCCCATGCTAGAAAAAGAAGAATCTGGCAGCAAATTCAAGGAACATTTTTTAAATAGTAGTTCAAGAAAACCCAAGGGCACAAATAGGCTGTTAAAGGAAAATGAAAAGCTGTACAAATTCCCACATAACAACATATATTTCCAGAGAAATTTCATTCATAATACAGAAAATTTACTATCACATAGTAAGCACCCAAAAGCACCATAGGATGACATCCTGATCAATTTCCATTAAAGATGTTAAGAGGTTGAAAGATTTTTTTAAAAAAAGAGATACTATCAAGGGGCTCAATTATTCTGTATTGCTATGGTTGGTTTGGTGTCATTGTCATGCAAATGCAGTGTACATAAGAAAATTGTTTTTGCAATAATATTGTACTCAGATTTGATGCAAACTTCAATACTTATCATGGTAAACTTGAACTTCAGGAAATATTTCTGACATCTTTGGTGGAAATAACCAAAATACTTTACAAAAGTTATATATGTAAATAATAAGACTTGGATGTTTAACAAGCAATTTTGTCTTTATTTTGTGTGTTGGGTACATAACTTTTCTTAAAATTAACCAATTTATACCCAAAAGGATGATGAACCTTTTTATTAAAGTGACTAATGCTGATGAAGAACTTAAATATATAATTTTGTGTAATTTATTCTATGAACATTTAAAATAGCGGCAAAATGTATAATTTTCAAAAATTAAGCAGATTTCATAACAATTTGAACATCAAGGAGCTATCTATTTGCTCAAATAATCTACGATGAGCTCTTCTTGAAAATTCACCTTAAAGAAGCTATCTATTTGATCAAGTCAGAATTTTTCTCTGTAATAAAGTAGAGGATTTAATGAATAACATTTCACAAGTAAGTTTGTCATAAATGTCCCTAATATTATCAACCTAAAAGGTAGAGTTCAACCACAGCTGTCAAAAATCTCACCTCAAAATTCCATCAAAACACTCCAAAGTCTGATAACCATCCAAAGCAGCAACGGCCAACTGAAAGTTGGAAACCAAAAATGAAAACAACCATAAAAGAAAAAATTACCTTTAATCTCCATAGGAGAATTGGAGACGGTGTCATTGCAGCACCGTGCAACAATACATTCCCACTCTTCATGTCAGTATCATTAGCCGTAAGAATTGATCCTTGCTCGCCGGTCTCAGTAGAATCTAAGCATGGAGTCAAAATCAGATATTCAAATTAAGAAAACTTCAAAATAAGTAAAGAATCAGTAATCCATTGTACTCCATCCAGTTACCTTGGTCAGAGACAACAGGTTTTCCGCTTGCTCTGCGGAGAACAGGACTATTTATAGAGACAGGCAACGAAGCCCCAGACATAGGTCCAGCCAGCACATTGGCTATATTAAATCATTTCATCTCTCATCCAAAAGAATCTGCATGCCGATATCCTCAGTATCAATTATTTTCACCATCAAACGCATAATTCCCACCGGAATGTGCTCTAGGGCCTCTTTTATCGAGTAAAAAAAGAGTACCATGCAAAAGACCCAAGAAAAATAGGGATCTATAAGGCGAATCAAAACGACAATAGAAATCGAAGAATCGTAAATGTCCGACCTAGGCGTGGGTATCGACTGTTCTGCAGAGAAGCCGAAGAACGCGAAGCGTTCTGAGAATTCAGAGGTAGCTCCGGCGAATCCGATGGTTGGTCCGGTAGCTGCGGGGCTGACTTATCGCTGGTGACGACTGCGCGGCTTCGATGGAGGATAGACGGCGATCGAAGACGGAGGGGGAAGAACCGATAAAATCGATGCTTGAAGGCGCTGCTTTGCGGTTAGCCTGTTTCTGGATGGGCCGGTCACGAGTCACCCGAACCAACACGAGTTCGAAGTACAAACTTTTTTTAAAAAAATATTTGTTTTCCATTTAATATAAAATTTAATTAAAATATTTAGTTTTATTTATATCTTTACATAAATCTTAAAATTATAAATATGTTTCATTTCATAAATCATACGTATTTTAATTAAAAACTAAAGTTTTTTAATATTTCATATAATTTTAATATTAAAATAAAATTTTCACATCATAAAAAAAAATTAATGTATTTACTCATTAACACTTCAAAAATTGTACATTTCATAACCAATTTAAAAATCACGTTCTTTTCAATTTCATCAAAGTAATTCGTTATTATATTATATGTAATATATTATATTATAGACTTTTTTTGATAGCAAATATATCTATACTTAATCTAGTGAAATATAAATTTTAAATATTTATTACAATAAAGTTAAAAAAAATACTTAATTTTGAATAACTTTAAGTGAAATACGTAATATTACAAAAAAAAATTAATGTGAGATACATAATTTTAAATATTTGAGTGAAATACAAAATTTTGATAAACTTTCATATTCTGTAAGTAAATCTTTCAATTATATTTGGGTGGTTAAATTTGATTCAATTAAAATTATATTGGGCGGCCCACTGCCGACATGGCACCCCCTCATTGGCTAACAAACGGTCAGTTAAATGTAATACAATTGTCATTATAACTTGCTTTCCTTGAAATATAAATTAAAATTCTTAAGATGAATAATCAAATCAAAATTCATGAAAACTTACTGTAGTAACTTCATTTTTTTCTCACCAAATCTTGTTTCTTAACTTAATATTATTCCCACATATGTCAGTATTAATAACATATTCAATTAAATTAACCGATATGTCCGATTTTAAAATTATGAATCCAAATTAAAATCAGATGAGAGAATTTTTTTTTTCTTTTGATAATACAGATAAGAGGTTTTTTTTTATAATACAAATAAGAGAATTTATATATAAAAAATACAGATAAGAGACTTAGTTGAATTATCAAACGACTAATCAAACTGATACATGTTAAAATATCTAAATTAAACAAATTTTATCTATTTAATTCTATACCCACAGATTATCTGATTACTTATGAACTTAACTATAATTAATCCAATTAATAAGATATTTATTGACGTATCATATAAATTTTAGCATATTATAAATTTTATGAAGAAAATATTTATAACATAATATGCCAAATTTTGTATTATAAAAAATTCTTAATTTTTAACACTAATTAAACTAAAGGTAAATTGGCAAAAAAAAAATATTACAAATTAGTCTTAATTTAAAAAAAAAATGATTTAAATTTTAAAATTATAAAAAAATTATTATTTAATCCTAATAAAAATAAAAATATATTTGACGTTAGTTGTTGTCATTGTCAGTGAGCGAGTCGTCAAAGGCGAACATCGCCGGAACCATTTCACTCCGGCAGCGTCCGGCGAAACCGCCGCCGAACAGGTAGGAAGAATAAGCAGGAAACTGCCCTTTAAGAAACAGAAGAAGAAGAATAAGAAAACGAAGAATTCTGATTCTTTGGCCGCGATCCAGATTGAAGAAGACAAGAGACGAAGGATCTGACTACTGGAATATGTGATTCAAAAGGAGCTGGAAATTTTCTGTACTAGGCTTCAAAGGGAGACGTGCATCAAATTAAAGCAGAAAAGCTGAAAAAAATTAAAGCAGCAAATTCAATTTTAATGAAGGCATCTCTTGATCTGGGTGCTCCTGGGATGGAAGATGAAATCAATACAAGTTCAGTCAAGAATAAAGTGTAGGAATTAAAGGACGCGGGATCAAAAAAGGTGAGCGGCTTCGACGATGCCAGCCACATGTCGCATCATCCTTGGTCGATCGTCTGGTCCACATCAATATTCCCGCTCAGTGATCGAGACGGCTGATGTTTGCTGGGAAGCCCAAACGCATCACAACTGTTCATGTGGTGAAGATTCGACAATCCAGATCAAAGTTAGGCCTAGCTAGTCGGAGCACGGTGTAACAAACCATGGGAAGCTCTGTTCTAGCTATAGTTCGTCCAAAAGCAAAGAATTAGCGATAGACTGTCTCACGGTCTTGTTTGCTTATGTTAATGAGATATGACTTGCATGGTCAGAATAGTATGACCAATTACTCTTTTGCCATCACTAGTTTGCAGTACACTCTCTGCAATTAATCCCACTGTTTTAGAGCCTACTACAATTAGTCCTATTATTTTAGGGAGGCAGTTTGTAGAAGCGGTAATGACGAAAAAAGCCCTGTTTACCCTTTCAAGTGAAAGGTTACATTCGCTGTACAAGGAAGGCGCTCACTGCTGCCACTCAGCCAATATTTGGACTATTATTCCGAACACTATGGAAGATTGAGTCAGCTTTCCTACCAAGAACCAGCACTTTCAGAGCAATGCAGTAAGATTTGGGCCACACAGATTGTCAGCTCACCTCGTGCAGTCCGAATGGACGAAAACCCCTCTCCCGTAAGATCTTTCTACATCTACTATAAATATTGGGACTTAACTATGGCAATGAGGTCTACTTTTGTAGGATTTTTTGGGCTATTTTTTTCTCTTGATACATGTACTTTTTCTCTCTATTTCCCCACCAACTTGTATTCTCTCTCTCAAGGAACTTTTAAGCTGATAATGAAATCTTAATTGGCTGGGCTAGTGGACGAACGAAGATCTCACTGAATTATCTAAATTATTATGTCATTTATTTTTCTATAATGTGCTATTACTTTCTCCTTTTTTACGGTCTTTTCCTATCTTCAATGCTTACAAAGCACTTGCGTGATACCTGTTAGCAAAGCTCTCCTTTCTCTTCTATTTTCATTTAGTAGTAAATATTTCAAACTAGAAGAATTTAGTTGCTATTAATTCTATTAACCCTAATTTTGAACTATTAAAAATGTAAAGAATTTAATAAGCTCAAGGTCTTAAATAATTTTTTTTTAAATCATATACCTATATTATGTTATCCTCTATTTTGTAGATTTTTATTCTAAATTTTAACTGAGGATATAACGTTTAAGAAAAAAAAAAAACAAGAAGATTTTTTTTTATAGTAACAAGAAGAAGGTTAGCTTGATACGTTAAGATTATATGATATTTACAAAATCCATACGAATTATTCTTAATAAATTGTTTGATTAGAAATGAAATGAACCCATTTTATATGTTTTAAAATTGGAATTAAAATTAGAGTTGATGATTTTAATGGGGCCAGAAAATTGTCATAAATTATTTTTAAAATGAATAATAATAATTTTATTAATACTTTATATTAAATAAAAATTTAAATATTAAAAATAAATTTATTTCACATTTTAAATAAATTTTATTTCACGTCTATTATTTTTTTTATAATACATCTACTATCTAATAATTAAATAATTTTATTTTATATTATAATATTAAAATAAATATTCTTTCTCTATCTCAATAAAATTTAAAACAAGGGATAATTACCTACATGCCTCACAATTTAGTTTTATTTATATTTTACCTATTCATTTTTAGTTAATTACGCTATGCACACTCAAAATATTATAAAATCTTACATACACACATTTTAATTTATTTTTATTATAATGAGTAATCATAAATTTTCAATAACCTAACTATAATTAAATTACAAAAAATCTGAGTCGTTCATCATATTATTTTAAGGATATTTAAATATATTTTGAGTGAAAATCCTAAAACCTTAATGTTTAGGTGGTGACAAAGGAAGAAGACATCCACAACGTGAATTGATTTTAGGACAAATCAGCGCTTTAGTGTGATATTGAGGAAGAGAAAAATATATACTATTAAGAGTAAAAATATAATTTTAATGATTTACTTACAGAATATTTTTTTTCAAATAGATTTTGATTAAGTTTTAATTCAAATGTGTGTACGTAAGATTTTGTAATATTTTGAGTGTGTATAGTGTAATTAATTAATAATGAATAGGTAAGACATAAATAAAATTTAATTGTGTGACATGTAGGTAATTATCCCTTAAAACAAACTGAAAAAGTGCCCAATCAAATGAAGCCCAAATGTAATTAAAATTAAATCATAATATTAACTCTTTCAAATTTTTTTTGGATAAATTGCATTTGGGCTCGTGATGAAAAATTGCATTTGGCCTGTGTCCTCACTCCACTTCTGGTTCTTCTATCAGATTCACTCTTTTTTGCCAGCCTCTCGTGATGAAAAATTGAAATTTATTATTATTTTTACCAATTTAAACTATTTATCCTCACTCCATTAGGTTAAAGATTTAAAAATAAAAAAACTTTGAGATTTAAAATTTAAAACAAATTAAATATTATATTTAGCTTCACTCTTTGTTCTCTTTTCTAAAAATTTAAAATTTAAAATAAAATATTAATATTTAAAAAAAATCAAAAAATTAATATTATTTTATATTGTCAAAAAATTAATAATTGATAATAATTTCAGAGCATAGTAGTAAAAAATTAGTGACTCTTTTTTAGCTAGGACTAAAGTACAATACTTTTACAATCTTAAAAATTAAAATTAAAATATTTAAAAATTAAGTCTTATTTGCAATATCCTTCTAATCTCAAGAGCCAGATGCAATTAACCCTCCATCAGTGGCTGAAAATTAAAAAAAATGAACTTGTTTGAAATGGGTCTAACATAATTTAATTACATTTTGGCCAAATAACTTCCATGATTAAACAAACTTTAATCTCATATAATAAAAAAAATTTAGCTCAAAATAAATATATCTAAGATTATGTTTTTGATAATTTTAAATATGTAGATTAACGTAAAGTGGAGGTCTACATACATCATTCTCAAAATTACACATATCACTCATTTAATTCAAAAAATGAATATTTATTCTGTAGTAGTAATTATTCGTTATAAATTCTCATCCCCTAATATAAAGTAAATATTTATCAAATTTAGAAAATATATTACATTCATCTTTGAAAGTTGAATAAATAAATAAAAATAATTTTGAGAGTCAAATACGTAATTATTCACAATTTAATATATTCATTAGACAATAATAAGAATTCAGAAATTTACCCAACAAAAATTGCTTTTTTTTTATAATAGATAATGTAAAATGTAAAATGTTAAAAGAGGTTTTGTGTGTTAATGTGATGATTTGCCCTTGAATTCTACGTGACAACTTCAATCTGCACAATTTGCATTATGTTTGCTTGTTGATTCTTGATGCATCATGTTTGATATAAATAATACCATTGATTTCGTTAGCCGACTACATCCCAAAAGTTTGGCGCAAAGTTTTAAAACTCAATTTAGATCATAAAATTGAAAATATCACTTTCCACAATTTTAGGTTTTAATTTTTTCTATAAATTATTTAAATTTTATAAATTTAAAATTAAATTTATCAATAATAACTATTGAATATTATTTTTTAAAGGAAGATAAATTTCACCAGCTTCAACTAAGATCAATTTTAATCGAGAGTAAAACTTAATAGCTTTTTTAAATCAATTTCAATTAAAGCCAATCTGAAACTTTCAAAACTGTTAACTTGATCGGACTGAGAACCAGCCTATTGTTTGATTTCAGACTAGTTAAATTAATTATCAAATTAATTGAACCAATGAATTATTATTATTTTTTAAAATATACAAAAATAATATTTAATATTTAAAATAATAAATTTATTTATTATATAATTTATTATAATCATAAAACTCTAAATATTATGAAAAAAAAATTAATTTATTATAATATGTAAAATAATTTTAATATCAAAGCGAACCAAATTACATACCAATTGGCAGTTGAACCAATTTTCCCAGCACTTATATAGAGATGTGGCACAGTAAGGTGTGCATTGGCGCCAGCAATCTTCGAACAGCTCATCTTGGATAAACAGGAGCTAATCCCCTCTTCTAAATATGTTAAAAAGAAGGTTTATCAAAAAAAAATTAAAACCCTGCTGATCACGAGTACCAAAATCAGTACAAAAATAATATTAATTTAAAAATAATAATATATAAATAATTTTTTTAATTATTTAAATCAAATTTTAATATAAAATTTTATTTCACTTATTTAATAATTTTTAATAAAAATATTACTTTTATTTCACATTTTGAATCAAAATATTTAATTTAAAATTTATATAAAATAATTAAAAAAATATTATTTATATATTATTATTTTTTAAATTAATATTATTTTGATTCTAACAACAAATAGAGCCTAAAATTTTTTTTAATCAGAGCATAATATCTCAACTCCTGGCTTGTTCAAAACAAACGGAGACAATGTTTTGCTATCACTCTTCGCCTCTTTAGCATTGTCTGCTCCCGTTAAGCTCTAGCCCAATGCGAGACCCAACACGCCACATGGCATATCATGAATGGTTGGCAAAACACCGAGGAGCTGCTCCTCCGGCCGAACGGAATAATTTCTCCATTTATTCAACTTCTCTAATATTTTCTCAAGTATTTTGCTTTTGTTTTTTCATTATAAAGCAAAAAAAAAAACATTCACATTTATACTATTTTTAGGCTATATTTACGTTATCTATTAAGGGAGAAGGGACTATACAATTCATCAGCAATACATATATTCTACCTTAATTAGTTACACTGTGCTTATAATGATAAGGAAAAACACCAAAAATATACAGGGCTAGAAAGCCTAAGAAAAATCAACAAAAATAATTACCTTAATAAGAACTAACAAAAAATACAGTTAGCAAAATATGAACGCTAAATATAGAACCAGAGAAAGCTTTTTAAGGGGCATTTAGTTCAGTGTTATCTTGGCGTTATGTTATTATGTTATCTAGAGAATGCAGCTGTTTGATTTAGAGACATTCATAAATAATTTTTTATAAGTTTATAAAATAATTAATAAAAAGATGATATCTAGATGTCATAACATATAGATTATATGACATAACATCAAGATAATAACGAATCAAACCCTCCTTTAGTCACTTTTAATATTTAAATAAATTACCTATAGAGGCTATTTCCCTTTGATTTTATAGTAGGCATAAGAACCAGAGCCTAGGAAACCAAGAGCTTGACCTATGACATTTAACTGCAGAAAGAAAAAAAAAAATCTTTATTAAACTGAAGAATAAGTAAATCAGATTTGAAGAACGGCTTGACTCACCAAGTCAAATGGAAGACCTCCAAACAGTAGCCAACCAAGGCCTATGGTAAAGAGATCCTGTGACACCACAATAATTAGCCAAAATAATCACAATGGAAGCAGTTAATAATTTTGAATTACATTTTTTTCTTTATTCACACCGCTGAGAGGGCGTTTGGTTCAATGTTATCTTGATACTATGTTATGTTATCTACAAAAAGTAATTGTTTGGTTTAATGACATCTGTAAATAATCTTCTATAAGATTATAAAATTATTAGTCAAAATATGATATCCAGATGTCATGATATTCAGATTACATGACATAACATTGAGATAACAGCGAACCAATCTAGTAGCATTGTGTTTTGAGATTCATCATGTACATCAGCTATAGCCTTATCTAAACTATTTCCAAGGGTGATTACAAATGTTCCTCTGAAATGTCAACATATTACACAAGTAAACACCAATCTTTTCGCATCTATGAAGCACAGATACGATATTGGGACACAGGAACACGACATGATACGACACGACAAGGTGACAGCGATTTTTCAAAATATAGGACACGGACACGGCATGATACGTCAAATATAATAATAAAATTAATAATTCATACTTAAAAAAATACATAAAACATACTACAAACTTAAATTTTTAAGTAAAAATAATTTGTGAGTGGCATTGAAATCTCATAAGATCAAGATGAGAACTTGAGAACAAACGTCGATAGTATTGAAGAGATTTGGGATATAAATTTAGGATTTATTTTACAAAGTGAGTGGAAAAATAAAAGAAAATACAATTTTGTTTGTTAGTACAATCACAATGAGCATGATAATAAGAGAAAGTAAGAGCTCTTGGTGCTGAGGATGAGAGAGAGATAAAGGTGAGCTAGAGTTCCAAATTTTTTGCGATTGGTTTATTTCATAAGGTTTGAGAGCAGCAAAGGAGGAAGAAATTTGATTTAGCCTAGTCAGCTTAAAGTTTTAACTTATATTAAGTAAAATTTTAATAATAATAAGAGATAGATTTTTAATTTTATTAGATAAAATTTTAACAATAATAAAATTTTAAATATTAATAATAAGTATAAAGAGGAGGTAGATGTATCTATAAGTTCTATTAAAAAAAATATTAATTAATAAATTTAATATTAATATTAAATGTATCTAATTTTATCTCATGTGTCCCAGAGATGTCCTGTGCCTCAGAAGTATCTTAAGGTGTCCTAAAGTGTTCTCGTGTGTTCAAAAAGTGTACTTTAATTTTTTTAATATTATTTTATTAGAACACGCTACATGGCGTGTTCGACATGGTGTCCTCGTGTGTCGCCACGTATTCGTGTGTCCTACATGAATACGGTATGATTTTTAAAGTGTCCATGTTTCATAATTCCGCATTACATACAAGCCCTCAAACTCTTTTAGCCAATGCCAAATTCTAAACATCTACAATTCTATTAATAGCCAAAGTTGTCAAATGCTTGCATCGCCAAACATGTGAACTCCACAAAAGCAGGTTCTTTTGTTGTAAGCAGGTTGTTTTGTTAAGTTCAAAAGTATTTATTATTATTATTATTATTATTTTTGGGTGGAGGGTGTGGGGTGTTGAGGGGTTTGAGACAGAGAGCTAGTATGTAATATCCAAGAATTGATGGGTAAAAATGTAATTTGCTAAGACTTCAGGGTACAACTGTGAACTCATCTTTGCCAGTTGCTTCTTCTATTCATGGGTGGTTGTGTCCATTCTAGTTCACAAATCAGATTCTTAAGTATATTCAGTGAGATGGCTAAATTGTAGAAAATTTTATCATATATAGGTAAGTGTGCTGGATGTAAAATAAAGTTAATTTACTACATTAAACTTCATGTAAGGTGTAAATAAAGTTGATGGCTGCATTACAGTATGTGTAAAATGTGAAAATGAATTAAATTATTTATGTTAAAAATTTTCATAGAATGTATAATAATATTATCTTCTATTATTTAAAAATTGTATAAGAAGTCACAACTTTTCTGTAGCTGCCAAACATAGCAACTCGCTTCCTCTTATTCTCTTTTTACAATGACTTTATTTCATCTTAAATGTGCATTTTCAGCTCCCCTTTTATATGTTCATATCATATTTTTCCGTAAGTTACCTTTAATGGATATTCCTCACGTTATCTAATTGTCCTTCGAGGTCCACTTTCAAACATCCATGAAGTTTGAAAAGAAGTTGCAATGCAAAGATGTCCTCAGTGATTTATCAGAGAGAGAGAGAGCAAGTCGATACCTTCAGGTTACCACAAATTGTCTGCGTGACAGCCGAATTCAACGTTGTATTCAAAAATATACTGTAATTTAATGCAAAGGCCAATACGCAGGAGCAGAGCATCACAACCTGCAAAAGAGAGTCGTGAAAGTTAACAAATCATATGTGTCACATTGAGTTAATAGCTTGTTTAGACGTTATACAGAAATATTTCCATAAATTAGAGCTACCACCACAAGTAAACCACGCAAGTTTAACAGACAGAGAATCAGAAATTCAACCTGAAAACTTGGGATGAACTGACAGCAACGACAGAATAGGATCAATAAACAGGCATTTTTTTTCTACACACTCAAAAGACTAAACAAATGTAAGTTTCACAAAACAAAGAGAGAAAATCATAAGAGATGGAACAAACTATTATGGCATTGTGAAAACAAAAAAAACAAAAAATAATTTCTGATGAATGAAATTTATGAATAGACTACGATAGTTCTATTACGAGTCACTTTTTCAGACTAGACTGCTTTACATTGTTTTTCAATGATTCAGCATCCAAATGAAAAATCAAGATCGTTTGCATATTCTTGACCATAAAGGGTAGTAGAACCAAATATTCAATAATGCGGTGAATCTGTGATGCCAATGGACTGACAATATAGAGGAAAAGCAATTAGTGGAATTGTTTGAGATTTAAGAACACTTTGTTAGAAAACAATCGTTAATTTCCATTGAATAGAATGACGTAAAAATTATTTCCAAAAAATAATATAAACATTAGGTGAAAGCCTTACATATATAGAATTTCCCATATCCACTCAAGTGGGAACTTGGTGGGGACACCACGATCGACCGTCGATTCATTCCTGGCAGAGTTTACCGTCGACGGCTGAGATCTAGCCATGCTACTTCGACCTGGATTGATTGACTATTAGGACAGATTGGGAAAGATGGATGCTGCGGATCGCTGACTCGATGGATTGGAAATCTCCTATTCATTCTGATTGATTAGAAATTCCATTTTGGGATGATTTTATTTCTCGCATTTATTTTGTATTAGTTGTTTCTATTTTGGTAATTATTATTTTAGGCATGTTATCTAATATTTTCTCGTTTATGTGAGGAATTTATTACATTATGTATTTTTCTTTATTGAGTCAGTCTGTACGAAGGTCTATATAAACGTCTCTCTGTTTCTCTTATTTTCTTAATGCTAAATAAATCTGATTTGTGTTTCCTTGGGATTATTTGATTCTGGAATGAATCGATATCCTGGATAGGAAAGGGCTTGGGCCTTGGGTGAGAATCCCTAAACTCCACCCGCTCCAGCTCCTCCCCTCCGGGTTCAATTCCACTAATCTTACACTCCTCAGCATTCCTCTCGTTTCACCGCTTACGCTGCTCGCCGGTCTGTATTCGCGGATCCAGCTGGCCGAGGATGTGTCGACTTCGCCGACGCGACAGGAATGCTACCGTGTAGCTCGGACAAACGCCCCTGAGCACTCTTTCAGACGCTCCTGCGCCTCACGAGCACAGCGCCACGCAAGCGCTGTTCACGCGCTCACGCGGCCTTGTCGATCGACGCGACTGCGTCGCCCGACGCCTGCACCGTCTGTGCCGCCTGCGCCGCCTCG